>JBBPKM010000013.1:4426-33594 GCA_038089255.1 Austroboletus rostrupii
ATCCATCTTGAGTGCTGAGAATCTGAAGAGGATTGAGTGAAAGCCTCAGGGACTGAGAGTAAAAACAGACATGGGTGGCGTCTGGTATATTTCACCTCTGAACTTGTCTAGGATAGCCTCCACTGCGCTCCTTGTGACATGATGCCATGGAGCGTCTCGCACACGTGAGCCCTGACAATCATAGCTATCTGTTTCGCAACCCAGCAAAGCGGTGGTCCTATACTCCTATATAGAGTCTGGGCTGAAAAACTGAGGCCGAATGGGTAATCCGGGGGTAGGGCACCTTGACGCAATCCAGAAAATCGCAGAGCCGTTTGGTACCTTTCCCAACGCCGATGACTGGCATGAACGAGGAGTCATAAATTCCATGCTAAATGAAAAATGATGAATTATACCTAGTACCCCATCCGCGAGTGGGTCGAGTGTTCCGCCTTGCCCAATTTTGACAGTGTTCTTTCTCCTCTTTTTGTTGCCATGTCCCGATCGGTTTTCTAGTTTGCGGGGATCCACAAATAGGCGCGAGTTGCCAACAAGTCGTTTGATATCCTCAAGAACAGACATGGAAGTTGGGCCCGAGGGCTTTGAGATTGCAAATAGCCCAGACAACGGCGTGGAAGGGATGAGCACCTTGGGCATGTTTGTGGCAAGAGTGGGAAGAGATTGTTTCACATACACGTTAGGAAACTGATAGTGTGCAATTTAATCTCAGCATGAAATGAAAAAAAAAAAAGCTTTTGAGCAGACTTTTTTTAAAAAGGTGATTCTTTTAAGACCAACCACAGTAACGTTTATCACTTGACCACAGGTCTACGAGGCTATGATATGACATTGCAAACCCCACTTTAATCGCGCGACCTTCTTCATGTTACTAAATGAACGTTTTTTCTTTCAACGCTTGCTTTTTTTTTTAATGCGCAGTTGTATTTTTTTTCTTCGCTTCTGCAAAATGGTTAGTAAGTGATCCCGGTGGTGGCCGACGGTTAGGACTAGTCAGACCCACTAACTAAATCAAAGCAGTGTGCATTTTTTTAATCCCTCATCGCGTTCGACACTCCCCCTCAAGCGTGTAACCAATAGGGCCAGTAGGGTATAATGCTTGTAAGCAAAAGGTCAATCAAAATAAATGATGTCTATGAAATTGACCAATAAAAGGAGTGTAGAACGAAAACGCAGCGTGAAATCGCCTAATATGGTAGGTCGCGGCTAACTGGCGGTAAGACTTGCCGTTCTCCTCAGCTTCCGCAGCATCTTGCACAGGTGTACAACCTGTCTTGGACCTTCTGCTGACTCTTCTAGACGGCATGCAACAATTTTGCAGTGTCCGAAGTGGTCCGTCGTGGCCGTTCGGTTTGGTAGTTTTAGTCGTCCTCATCGGCGTGGTGGGTTCGGTTGTGCGGTAGCTCGTCGGTGGTTGGTTTGGAGTGGTTTGGGCCGTGCGGGTATGTGCGTTGTCTTGTACTTGCTATGTCCGTGCTGACTCGGCGCACTTCTAGCTAGCAATTGCATTTTGACTCGTCGCGAGTCGTCGCGAGCGCCATCTGATTCACACCACCTTCTATCCATCTCGATCCTTTTTCCATCTGTTCGGCATTCCAAATTACCCTCAATGTTGCTTGTTGTCTCTGGTATGGTATCTCGACTTGATAAGTCCGCATTGCCATCTTCACCCCTCATGCTGCCTGGGCAGCGGCAATAGATAGGTATGTAGAAATCGGGGAAATCGATCTTGATCGGCGTGGTGTTGTCCTGGTGTGGCCTTTTCATTGCCTGGCTCGTCTGAGACCTCTTCTGGCGAGTTCAGCTGCTTCACTTGCTCCACCTGTTCGCTGGTTTATCCCGATATGTTCTGAAGCTCCGTCATCCATGTTCTTCGTTCCCGTCACACCTTAATGCGTCCGGCATGTGTACTTCGGCTCCCAGTTTGTCCATCTGGATCGTCTTCGGGTGCATGAACTTTAACACATGCAGGGACTTGGATGTGTCTGAATGTGTACGACATCCTGGCAATATATGACGTTGACTTGGGGTGAGTGAAGATGTGTATTAGTCATCAGACTACTATATTCAGATTGTCTACCGCAGCACCATTGTACCTGTATTGGGGTTGGACCACCGGAGCCGGAAGTACTGTGGCTGCGCAGTGGTCTTCCATGGCTAGTGCACTTTCGCCTTCTGTTGTCCTTCCACCTTTCTGATCCCTTGGCGTGGCATCTTGCTTGAAAAAGGTGTGTACTCCTCTGAAATATTTCTGCAAAATAGTTAGGTGATGGTTAGGACTAGTCAGACCCACTAACCAAATCACTGAAATGTTTCGCACCAGCAGCACGCATGTATATTTTATATATAACTAAGTACGCTCAAAAAAAGTGTATTGAAAAAAAAAGTTGCTTGCTTAGCGCGTAATTCGTAATAGTACCGGCGAAGCTTCTCCCTGATTCAAAAAGCGGACATTCTATCTAAGATTTTTTTTTTTCATTCTTTCGGCTCCATTCCACATGTTGGACAAAGCAGATACAAAGTTGCAATCCCCCGCCATTCCGGACAGAGTCAAATTTCAAGAAGTTGACCAGCTCAAAGGGGGAAACTTTTCAGAGTCAGAGAGTGTTACCCTTGAAAAGAGAACTTGGCGGAAGCTCGACGGCCGGGTGTTGCCACTATGCACAATTTTCTATTTACTTTCTTTTTTGGTATGTTTCGTGCTCAGATTTGCTGCTTCTACATCTCAGTTGCGGTGGTTCATAGGACAGAAGCAATATTTCAAATGCCCGTGTGGCTGGCATGCAAAAATCCTTGCGGATGTCTAACTATGACGTACGTTTGATCACATTGATAAAGCATTGTTTTTAGCTTATCATTGTGCAGTACTCCATGGCTCTGACGGTCACTTATATGTATGTGTCTGAATATATATATTTTTTGCCGCGCTAGACAGGCTTTATTGAAAATGTGTACAGTCCCTACATTGTTGCAGAGCTCCCGTCAAACTTGCTTTTGAAAGTAAATTATAATTCTGCGGAGAATATGACTAGCTGACATCCACACTCTAGCGTGTCGGGCCAAATATCATGCTTCCTGCTATGATTACTGTATGGGGTCTGATTACCACTTGCCAAGGTAAGATCTTACCCTTGTTCTGAAACCATGTGTTTAGCTGGAGCACTTTCAGGTTTTGTTCATACTTATTCTGGACTGCTTGCCTGTCGATTCTTCTTGGGGTTGATGGAGGGTATGGTTAGCAACTGTCTGTGACGTTTGAATTTATCATCATTCTAGGGGGCCTTTTTCCTGGCATTACTCTCTATCTTTCCTGCTTTTATCCCCGTGAGAGACTGCAAATAAGGTAAGTGCTGGTTCCTTGATTTTTTACAGGTTGCTGACATTCTTGTTGATTAACAGAGTTGCAACCTTTTTCGCCTCAGCTTCACTATCAGGTGCTTTCTCTGGCTTGCTTGCTGCAGCCATTGATCAGATTGATGGGATAGGTGGCCGTCCTGGCTGGGCTTGGATATTTATTCTAGTAGGTGCTCTATGCATTGTCTCTTGAGAATTTGCTGATCCTTGTGACAGGAGGGAATATTTACCTTCCTCTTCGGATCAATCTCCTTTTTACTGCTCCCACACTCGCCCGAAAGAGCACATTTCCTTTCCAAAGAAGAGCGATCATATGTAATATCTAGACTCAAGGAAGATGATGCTGTTTTTTTGAAAGAAAAGAAGGATGACGTTACCTGGAATGAAGTCGTTGCATCTCTGAAGTCTCCTCACGTCTTGCTCGTCATTGTTGCCCTTTTTTTCAATGGTATGCTCGAACAGTCCAGAATCGCTCGTTCGATACTTAAGCTTACTCTGCATTTCTAGGCACGATCCTGTATGGTTTGGCTTAGTGAGTCTCAGAACTTGTAATTATTTTTACATTGAATTTGGTTGGATAGTTTTGAAGCTACGATTGTGGAGGGTCTTGGTTATCAAGGCAATCGAGCTCAGCTCATGAGCGTTCCTCCGTTTGCTGCTGCTTTTGTTTGTTCGTAGCCAGTCCCATCAATTTTGCACAACACACCATCACTGACATGCAATTACTAGGTTCCATAATCTCTGCTCTCGTGTCAGATCGTTACCACTGCCGCGGATGGACAGCAATGTTCTTTTCTATCCTAGAGATCATAGGCTTTTGTATGTTTTATGGTGCGCATTGTTGATTTATTGAAGTGATGTTGATAATATTGACACGGATCATAGCAAGCAAGTCGTCGCATGTCCGTTATGCATCCCTTTTTTTCTCAATTACAGGGACGTATTGCGCTGTACCTCCATTGACGACATGGATGGCTAACAACAGCGCCCCACATATCAGGCGAGCGGCGTCGGTTGCTGCTGGTTTCATCGTGACCAATATAGGTGGTATTCTCGCCACATGGCTCCTTGGCTACTTATCGTCACCACCGAACTACACAAACGCGATAATCACGTACATCATCATGTCCGTCGGAATGGTCGTTTTTTCGGCAGTTAACTTGGTCTATCTTTCTCGGCAGAACCATTTAAAAGCTGAGAATAGGCAGAGGACAAGGAGGGAAGATGAGCCTGCGGGTCTGGGGGATCGCAGTGCATGGTTCATGTACAACTTATAGAACGATCTGCCTCATACATCTGCAAAGCAGTCTTGGATGTAACTCTCGACAAATAGAGGATTTGTAAGAGTTATGGTTGGCTGGTACATGCCCGAATGTATGTCGGTCCCTTTTTTCACGTCAAGCCAAGCCAAAAATAAAATAAAATCCAAAGACCATCATAGAGCTTGTTTGTCAACCCCGATGTGAATGGTGATTCATAATTGTCAGTGAATGTCTCATCTTTGCCAGGCCAACCACGTAGACGTAGGTATGTTTTGTAGTCGACAGTCTTCAAAATAATACCGTTTACTCAACTAGTGGACCATGTAAGTATGACAACCCTCGTTGGTTGGATTTGGCAACGAAGACAATTTGTCTAGAAAGGCGGATATCAGCTCATCGAATGCCTTTACACCAGTAGTTGTCAGGCTAGCGGTTGAAAGTGAGGGAGGCCTGCTCATATTGCACCGCTGTACTACACAAGCGAATGAGTATGCAGTAGATAGATTTTGCATACCCCAGGCTGGGCAAGGCGGTCCAGGCCCTAACAGGTGTGCCCTTTTTGTCACAAATTTCCGCTTTCTGGTTCCCCAGGTTCGTTGCCGTCTTTACGGCATGCAATTCTAGCCGACGGAGTCCAGGCACTCCATATGGCGGGAAGGAGCCTGGGGGTTGCCAGTCCGACTAACTTGACCTAGCCGGCCGATGTTTGATCAAAAACTAACTTAGTCACTGCGCTACTAGCCTCAGAACAAGATCAGGTCGAGGGGACGGATTGGCTGTTGTCCTTCGTGCAGCAGAACCCAATACATGCAGAACGACAGCAATGAAGTTTTATGGTCGGTCATGCCTCTGGACGGGGTGGCATCAACGTTCGTAACGACACATGCTTCCTTATCACCTTGCTGTTCCGATGGCCTGAGTGAGTTAGTTGATTGATTCTAACATTCTCTTGGCATCGAGATACTGCTTTCACTTTCACGTTCATAGTAATTCATCTTCTTTTCGTCTTGTCCTATCTAAGCGATGCCCTTGAAGAAAACCATAAGTAACAGCCTTTCGCTATCTGGGCGCCCATTCACTTGATCTTCTGGTCCTCATCTACATGTCGGACAACACAAATACGTTGCATTACGCTCCCACCGCTCCAGACGACGTCAAAGAAGTCGACCAGTCCTTGAAGGACGATGATTTTTCAGAGTCAGAGCGTGTAGCTTTCGAAAGAATTATCTGGCGGAAGGTCGACAGCTGCGTGTTGCCGCTATGCACAATTTTTTATCTACTTTCTTTCTTGGTGTGTTTGGTTGTCAGATTCAATACTTCTACATCTCAATTGGTTTCACAGGACAGAAGCAACATTTCGAACGCCCGTGTGGCTGGCATGCAAAAATCTTTGCGGATGTCTAACCATGATGTATGTTTGATCGCATGAATATGGCATTGTTCTAGCTCATCATCGTGTAGTACTCTGTAGTTCTGACGGTCACTTTTGTGTATGTGTTTGAACTCTTTGCCACGTGTGGAGCTGAACGGACTCTATGTATACAGCCCTTACATTTTTGCAGAGTTCCCGGTAACTTTTCTCTTGAAGGTAAATTATAATTTTATGGAAAATATGGCTTGTTGACACTTCTCCGTTCTAGCGCGTCGGGCCGAATATTTTGCTTCCTGCCATAATTACTCTGTGGGGTCTGATTACCACCTGCCAAGGTAAGTCACTCTTGCTCTGAAATCGTGGATTTAGCTGGAGCCCTTTCAGGTTTCGTTCATACTTATTCTGGACTGCTTGCCTGTCGATTCTTCTTGGGGTTGATGGAAGGTATGTTCAGCACTATCTGTGATATTTAGATTTATCACTACCATTCCAGGCGGCCTTTTGCCTTGCGTTACTCTCTATCTTTCCTCCTTTTATCCGCGTGACAGACTTCAAGTGAGGTGGGTGTTGATTCCTTAATGTTCCACATGTGTCAGAGGTTCCTTGACAGAGTGGCTACCTTCTTCGCCGCAGCTTCTTTATCGGGTGCTTTTTCCGGCTTACTTGCTGCAGGAATCGATCATATCAATGGGAAGGGTGGTCGTCCTGGCTGGGCTTGGATATTTATTCTAGTAGGCACCCATACATTATTTCTTGAAGATTGGCTTACCCTGTGGCAGGAGGGAATATTTACCTTCCTCTTTGGATCAATATCCTTTTTACTGCTCCCACGCTCGCCCGAAACAGCACGTTTCCTTTCCGAAGAAGAGCGCTTATATCTGGTGTCTAGACTTAAGGAAGATGGTGCCATATTTCTGGAAGAAAAGAAACACGGCTTTACTTGGACGGAACCCATCGCATCACTGAAATCCCCCCATGTCTTACTTCTCCTCATCGCCCTGTTTTTCAATGGTGTGCCTGAACAGTCCCGATTCGCTCGATATTTTGGACTTACTATGCCCTACCCGTAGGCACGATTCTGTTTGGTATGGCTTAGTGAGCCTTTTCATGTTTGGAACAATTTTTGCATTGATTTTGATTGGATAGCTTTGAAGCCACAATTGTGGAGGGTCTTGGTTATAAGGGCAACCGAGCTCAGCTTATGAGCGTTCCTCCATTTTCAGTCGCTTTTGTTTGTGCGTGACCGCCAACTATTGATTGATAGTCCACCTCTCACATGCAATTAGGCTCCATGATCTCCGCATTCCTGTCAGATCGTTACCACTGTCGTGGAAGGACAACGGTATTCTTTTCTGTCCTGGAGGTCATAGGTTTTTGCGTGTTTTATGGTACGCGTTGCCGATTTAATTATGTTGATGTTTTTGTTCAACACGAACTATAGCAAGTAAATCGTCGCAAGTCCACTATGCATCCCTTTTTTTCTCAATTACAGGAACCTATTGCACTATGCCCGCATTGCTGACATGGGTGGCTAACAATAGTGTTCCACATTTCAGGCGAGCAACCTCGGTCGCCTCCGGTGTGATTATGGCCAATATAGGTGGCATTCTCGCCACTTGGCTCCTCGGATACTTGTCACGACCGCCTAACTACACGAAGACAATAATCACGTACATTATCATGTCTGTTGGAATGGCTGTTATTGCGGCAGTCAACTTGGCCTATCTTTCTCGACAGAATCATTTGAAAGCTAAGATTAGGCAGAGGATGAAGAGGGAGGATGAACCTGCGGGTCTGGGAGATCGCAGTGCGTGGTTCGTGTATAACCTATAAACCCATGTGCTTTTACAGTTGCTTGGCTTGTAAATAGATATTTACAATTACTGAGAGATGTACACAATGAAGAGTCTCGTGCTTACTATACAACATTTCCGTCTATCCAAGCACCCCCGCAGACACAATGACTCGCCCAAATTCTCTCCCAGGTTTTCCACTTCATGGAAGAATGACCTGCAATGCTCACCTCCCCTCCTATTTCCGACCTGAAGCCACACCGTAGGCACAGCAAGCTGGGGTTGTGCCGTACTAAAATACCCTTCGTGACTACGTCTTTATTCAGTTCATCCTGAGACCGTTCAGAAGTCGACAAGCTGGCGAAACCGTCAACGAGATCAGCAGCTTTGATAAACAGACGCGGTTTATCAATGGCTGTAGATGCGTATAGCGTGTGTACCATTTGTCGCAAAAAAGGATGTTGGACAGGGACTGGTTGACATTTCGATAGCGACAACCTTGCATCCTCCGCTGTTACAGTAATCGACGCGGTCGATGCGGTGAAGCAAAATATTATTTAGTCAACGGCTGTATTTATGACAGTTTGTACAAGAACTCGATAACTCACCAGGAATGTTTGTCACGTCGGCCATCGCAGCTTTCAGTATATCTTCTATTCCCTTGAGATCAAGACCAGAAGAATTGATAACATCCATGAGTATGTCCCGAGCTATCTGAGAGTTTTCTCCTTTGGGCGTGAGAGCACTAAGCGAATGGTAGAACCGATTCACGTGCTCTAACGCCTCGATTAAATTTGATAGGACAGACGGATGAGTGAGATGGAGCAAAACTGGTGAATCAAGCGGCGAGGATAATGGAGGCCCCTTGCTTTCTGCAGTGAGTAAGCACACCACTCCGGATACAGTGTACAGGAGGCATACCGTCCTGGGCGAAGACGTCTGTGTCGTCAACAGGCTCAAGTTTTGGTTGCAACTGGTTGGTGTTTGATGCCAGATCGATCAAATCCACCGCAGAGAGACATTCCTTCACGAGCATCTCAAGAAAACCGACCACCCACCCTGATAAACTAACGAGCTGCCAGATAGCTTCTAGATATGAGAAGTCAGCATTATGGTCTTTTCCGCAAAAAAAAAATTACCCAAGTCATACCCTTCATGCTCCTTACAGTCCTCAAATGCGGCAAGACAGGCTGCCACAGAACACATGTTATGGGCGTTCTTCCAAAGTGAAGATACCAAATCTTTCTCTTGATCATCCATGAGGAGTCGTGCTCTTGTTCTGAGAAGTAGAGTAGATAGGTAGTAAATGAATAAAAGGGATCAACTGACTTATAAATCTCGACAGTTGTGCCCAAAACATCCGTGAAACTAAACGCCCCCATCGTCCCGCCGCGCAAATTAACCTCAAATGCTAACCATGTCCCTTTCAAAGTATCCACAACGGTATCCAACGATATCATGGGTGAAGCGAGGACGTGAGCAATATCTGCGGTCGAATTGCGTGATTGGAGTGAAGTGACAACTGCCATAGAAAGATGTGAGATAATCCTTGGAATACAATCTACCGATTATGTAAGGTGAAGGATTTCAAGAAAAAATAAGAGTGTACCCCCTGTCACTGATGGTTTTGTAGCTTGCTTAGGCAGAGAATGAATTGATGTTCTAAACAAAGTCACGGCGCATAGTAGTACTTGATTTTTTGACGTCGCAATGCTCACTGCCCCTAGAATACATCGATTCAAGTTCATCAAGTGCCTAGCACATAGATGGGCTTACAGTCCATCCCTGCCCTATTTATCGGTGCCATGATCGGCGACTGTTCCCATTCAGGATCATCACTAAGATCAGGTCTGTGTAATGAATGTTAACACACGAGTGATTCGGTGCGCGAATCACGACGACGCACAGTCGCAGAACGACAATGTTACTGACTGCCACTTCTCTCACCTTCTGGCTCCGTCTGGGAATAGAACCGCCCGCATCAGCCAATAAGGCAATTACACCCCTCTTGCGGAAATTAGAAGATGCCCATGACGGACAACAGAGAGTGAAAACACGCGGGTAAAACGAGCGGTCCCCAACCTGGTGCACCATCTGGCTATGTGTGTTAATGTCCGTAAGAAGTTATCACATCGAGTGTTACCCATGCTGTCTTGATCGATGATGGCGCGCGCAAGAGAGAATATGCTACGACAGTCGATTTTGGGAGTGTGTTGTCTAGGGGCCGGAAAATAGATTCACAGCTAATCACGGAAATGGGTGTCTTACATTCTTCGAAGTCCAAAAAAGATACTACTAGGAATGTCGACGGGGGTTCGCCCGTGCGTACAGGCTGTTTATCTCTCTTGGGAGAGGTTCTCGGTGAAGCAGAGGAATCAGGCTTCGGAGGTGGAGAACAGACGAACGTAAGACCACTTATGAGAGGAAAGGGGTGGTGAATTGATGGAAGTGGTTGACTCGCCAAACCTATCATTGAGAAGATTCATCCTCGGGTAATACGAAAGTAAGCGAGATCATACTCGTATGCATTCCATCAAAGCGGAATCTGACTTCGCACAGCTCAATTGTCTGTTCTTCGGCAAGCGCACCCCATTCCAGTGATGGAGCATGAGAATGCGGAATATCTAACGAAATTCCGAGGTCGATGTCGTTGTATGCGGCTGGTTTCAAGCTGTCAGAAGTAGGATACCTCTTAGATCTCATAGCAATCAGGACTGAGGATTCTGCGAAGGCAAGGTCAGGCTACATAAGAAAAATCGAAGAAAATTATTAACCGCCGTAAATCAAAGCGATAGCGGCATAGATGCATAATCTCGAGGTTTTAGGTCCAGCTGGAGTGTCGTGCACCGCACCAAGAGGCTGACTCTCGGTAGTCAGGTAAGGATGCGTTAAGGAACAAAACAAGGTCTTGAGGGACGAGGCATAAGGGCGGAGGTAGCAAGCATGAAGCTGGTGCGACTGCGTCACAAGCAAGAGAGTTGGATTTGAGACTGGCGTCACTGGGCCACGGAGAGGGAGACGAAAGGAAGAGCCATCTGAACAAGTCAACCACTGTCTGAAGGAGTGAGAATGCTTGCCTGCGGATGAAGAGGGATGGCGCACCTCACGATCGGTGCCCGCCCATGCGCAGGTTATGACGCCAGCGCCACGGCCGAGCGGCCAGTACTCTTTGACTGACCAAGCGTCTACAGAGTTTCCACGACTCCAAAGGCAGGCGATACCATCACCCTCGTAGCTGGGGAAAAATGCGAACAGCCAATGGTCGTTTGGACATATGCTGATGACAGTGGGGGGCGCGTAGGAAGCGGGGGAACGGATTATTATATCGGGGGATGCGACTGGAAATTGCTTTGACGATGGAAAGAGACGGCCGACGATGAAGGGCTGTGTTGGATGTGCGGTGAATATTGTGGAGGAGCCGGACCAAGCCACGGGCCTGGGACGTGATGAGAAGACACGCGGGAACGAGAAGCGAGGGCGCACCTGCGAACGTCCTCCACGAGAGGGTGCAAATCCCACCAGTTTGTTCTCCACCTCGCGCCGTCGCTCGACTTTGGAGATGTCTTGGCTTCGGACATATGTCGAGGAGGAGGACGGGCACACGTGACTCGAGAATGCCCGCGTTTCACCAGACCGCCGTCCTTGTCCATGGTCTGTGCACCGAACTCGTCGTGCAGCCATTCGCGGATCGGACCCTTGTGCTCGTCACCCAGTCGGGCAAAGTAGGCAGTCTGGTGCTTCCCGTCTTTTTGTGCTCGCGGTCCGGCGCCGCTGACAGTGTTTAGATCCAAGCCTCCATCCCATCGACGATGGATCTACACGCTCTGCGCGGAGTTTCCGATGGACCCGAATATCTCCCTTCTCCCTCGCCCGCCATTCAGCTCACGCCGATCTTTGGGAGTGCGCCATCTGCACACATGCACACACTCTACTCGCTCTACACGACACAAATCGCAACGCTGGTTTGGTCGTCGACAGGGGGCGAGCCCCACGATGTCATTGTAGGCATTGCACTCAAGGCGCCCCAGACAGGCGCGGAAGGCGAGCTCTGCCCAGAGGAGCGGCAGGCGTTCCATGCGATCATGCAAGCTCTACGTGCAGCACTCGTCTCTTAGAGACTAGGGTTAGGGTTAGACTGATGTGGGGTACAGCGGCAAGCAGGAAAATAATCAGAGTAGACGTGGGATGCACCGTTGTTCACTTGAATGGGAACCCGTCGTGCGAATGCTATCCGGCCGAAGGCGCGCACGGACCAGCCCGCCTAATCCTCTGTGGTGCGCTGCTGCTCTTTGCGCTGCCACTTGGCCCACTTCCACTCGAAAAGGGCATGCAGTCGCTGGTCGGGGGGCGGTGCGGTGCGAGGATTGGTCTCGTACAAGTAGAATGCAAAGCAGCCCGTGAACACACCCAGCAAAGGGTCGATGGTGCTGTCAACGCGTGAGTGGGGTGGACCGCAGGCATGATGAGATGCGGCGGACCGAGAGAGCAAGACGTGCTGTGACATTGGAGTCCGTGTGGGTGATCTGGCAAAAAGCGGCAATCTTGGTCACCTCCGAAAAATGCCGTGTAACGGAATGTCGGTTCGCCTTGCCATTGGTGCTAAAAATTTGTGTGTGCCGCGTGTTCCGTGCAACTTGCAGCTGCACTTTGTTCGAGTCTAGTCCCTCCAAATGTCCGCCTCAGCCACCCTCGACCGCCAGATCCGTCCCATCTATGGTTCGTGCTTCCCTCTTCCTTTCCTTCCTACCCTCCAGCCCGCTACTTCCTCCGCAGAGGCTCTTGACACCGGCTCGAACAAATCGGCAATCGTTTCATGCAACAAGCTGCTCAAAAAGTATCCCAACAATCTGCTTGTCAAGGTTCGACATCTCCTGCCGTCCCGACGCAGCTCACTGTCCTTTCTGTGCAAATAGTCTCTCAAGGCACTCGCCCTCGTACGCTCCCAAAAGGTGGAGGAGTCTCTAACCTTGTGCGATGAGGTACTCGCCACCAAAATCCACGATGACGCAACAATTTCTGCCATGATGCACGTCCTAAAAGGTCTTGGAAGGGGTATGTTTCCGATCCTTTGTCCATTTCAGGGTCTAATATCCTTCGTTTATTTTAGTCACCGACATGGTAAACATGTTTGAAGAGGCCTACAAACAACAACCTCTCAACGAAGAGTACGGCGCTCAGACATTTTTTGCTCATGTACGCACCGCAAATTGGAAGTCTGCGCAACAGGTATTTCCACCCTGCCTGGTCCATATCCATCTGACATATCTCGTCCTAGGTCTCCACAAGGATGCACAAGCAGTTCCAGGAAGACCGGTACTTGTACTGGAGCGTGATGGGTGCCATCCTTCAGGTCTGCTTCGTCTCTGCACCCTGTCGCAAGCTTACACACATATCCAGGCTAGTGATCCATCAACAACCCCGGGCATGAAATCGTTGCTTTATAAGCTTGCACATAGGCTGGTCACTTCGTCACCTTCCCCATCTTACCTCACTGCCGACCGTTTTCATATGCATATCGGCATCTTGAAGGAACTGGAGTTGTACGATGAAGCAAATACATTACTGGAAAGCGATGTCGGCAAAGCCATTTGCTCGACTAGCCTTGCGTGTGATCAGATGCGTCGGGATATCTGGCGAGGTAGGGGCCTTTTCGGGGAAGAGGCAGAAAGTGCACAGCAAAAAATATCGAATGGGTCTGTCAAACTCTCATTGCATTGGCTGTAGTGGTATTTCAGAGTTGACTATTCCTCTAGAGACCGCAATTGGTTGGAGTTCTTGTCCGTCCTTGATGCCGTTTTCGCCCCAATCTCGTCTCAGGGAGAAGGCAAAATCCCAGAAAAAAGCAAAGATGAATGTTTGGAAAATGCCTCAAGGGCCCGTGCATTCCTCGCAGAGATTGCAGAGAAGGATGGCACAAAGAACCGGGCTGCTCCTCTGGCTCTTCTTGAGCTAGAACATCGTGCCTATAAACTTGGTTTGTCTGGTTAGTTTTTTAAAAGGCTTCCACGGGTTTGCGTACGCTGAATTCTGCTCCAGATGACGCCGTGGTTGTTGACTTGATGGAGAACTACTTCACTCAGTTTGGTGACAAATCGTGCTGCTTCGAGGATTTAATCAGCTTCCTTGACTTGGGGGCTACATCGCTCGATCGGTGGAAAGCGTTCCTTTTGCGCTACCAACCGTCTTTTGTAAGCACCATTCGTAACTATGCGGTGAGAATTCCTTTTTCAATTCCCAGCCCCAATTCAGGCGTCCGTGGGTGACCTTCAGCGACTGATTAATGTTCGGAAACTCGAGCGCCACATACTCCTAGACTCGGAAATTACGATTGAATCTGAGATTGCTCGCGGGGTGATGTATTTCAAGGAATACCTGAACGGTCTTACACTTGGTGCTGACCTTCCTGTCACTGAGCCACAGCCCGCGGATGACTTGGTTCTCTTGGCTGCAAACGCTTTTGTGATGGCCTGGACGCTCGGTCGTTCGGAAGAGGCACTTTACCAGGTGGCCACGGTCTTAGAGTATGGGCTAACCAAGAGCCGCATGTCATTCCAGATGCGCATAATGCTTGTTCGAGTGTATCGCATTTTAGGTGGGTATGCTTGGCTTGTGCTGGTAGGGTTACTAACGCTCCGAAATAAGGCGCACCATCACTTGCTCTGGAACATTACCGCCAGATGAATGTTAAGCAAGTTCAGAACGATACGCTATCCCATTTAATTCTTACTCGTGCTTCGACATTTTCACTCGCTGCTACTGGCGATTTAACGTACCCTTCAGAATGCTTAGAGTCAAGCCAGATATATTTGGCAAGCTCCCAAGAGGTTCGTTTCACCATCATGCTGGAATTGCCTTCCTTAGTCACTCCAGACATCGGACTTTATCGTCCGTTCGTTTACCGCGGAGAAATATACGCAGATTCCGGATTTCATCGATTTCGAAGACAGACTAGAAAACTCCCTCCAGAGGGACGTCGTGAAATTAGAACATGTTCGCATGCGTTTGACGCATGAAACACTGAACACGGACATCATAGATATGGAACTCATCGAGCTCAAATTCATGTTTGATCGTGGTACGTCTCTTAGGTTGTCATGGTCGTTTCCAACAAATTTGGTATTTAGCTCATCACGACAATCGCGATTTTGTTATCATTCCAAACTATCAACCTCATTGTAAACCGACTTTTAATGACCAGAGTCTGCTGTTTGCAACGTCCACTGGAGTGAGTACCAAAATATTTATGTAACAACCAATTTCCGAGTAATCCTTCGTTATTCAGCAAGGGTGGTTATGGTGTTTCTTGAAGATCTATATCCGTGCATTTCAGCATGCTAGTGACTTGGACGATACTGTTGAGGAGAAATTACTCGTGGGTGATCGGCCGAAGAAAAGCTCAGACCCCGAGGTGCAATTACCTTTGAAAGAGCGACTTGCTTTGAGACGAGCAGAAGAAATTAGAGAGGTAACAGCTTCCACATAAATCTTTATGTCGATGCTTGATGTTATCTCCAGCTGACCTCGGAGGAGTCCCAACTTCTTGACTGGGCCACGGCACTTTGTGACTGGCTTGAGCCTCATCATAACTATGTTCGCCCACCACCGGCAGCCGTATTGGCAGAGGCTTCCAGACAAACAGAATTAAAGACCGGGTTCCCGCTGCGTGGTGTGAACTCCCAGCTTCAGAATGGTGATGCGAATGTCAACCCCAAAAAGGATGAAGAAGCACCTCCTGTAAATGAAGCCCCGGGCCTTCTTACTGTATTTTTCGACACCATGCTCTCTCGCTTTAAGGATTTACTGGAGTCGAATTGCTCGCCACCGGAGTTGTTGCATGTTGCCTCAATCACGCAAGAGGTGACGAGTTATGAAGTTGCGATCTTTATCTCATAACTCATGCATGTTCTCCAGGCGTTTATCCTCTTTACGATTGAGACGATGCGCTTCAAGCCTCCAGCTGTGGTCAAGATTCACAAACTTGGTAATGTCAGTTATAACACCAAAGTCTATTGGTTGTATCTACCAACTGACAGAGGCACGATAGCTTGTCGCACAGTTCAAGGATGTTCGATCGAAAGCCAGCTGCGTCTTGAAGAAAATGTCGGAAGAATTGATCAAGCGTGGAGAAGTGGAAGGCTCCTCGGAACGCCGTCGAGCGTTCGTGCAAGCTTGCGCAAGTGTGACAACTGAACAGGTCTGTTCTTCCTTTTTCTTCAGGAGATACTCTGGTATTTTACGCTACCTCAGACCACACATGACTTTGTTTTGAATATTGCCAAAAGTGTGACGGAATCACGGAAGAGGGTGCTTGAAGGGGTTGGAAAGGGAATGGTGAAGCTGATTGCTGCGCATGGGCCATCATAAGAATCGATTGGTACCACCGTTGTGTCATTATCTGATAACCCCACTCATTTGTACATTCGACATACTCTAATTCACTGCGACGCGTAGTATATATCGTAATAGCACGTGGTGTACGTGACGCGCGGTGACATTTCGCGTTCAGCATTCGTCTCAGAACTTCCGGCCTTCCATTACTGTACAGCCAGATGAGCCAATGTAAGTCAACGCAGAAACTAAAGGTATGGTGCTCATTTGATTCATACAGTAAACGACAATCACTACTATGGCGGAGGATCAGGCGGCGGTTACATGACAACTGGCTCGCCTTATGGCGGCGCGGGTGGTAGCCCTGGGGGTTTTGCTCGTGTATGTTGGTATTGCTCGCTTTTTAGCCTGTATTGATTCTCCTGTATCCAGAAAAATGAGGCTGCTCATTCACTACGCCCCGTGACAATCTACCAACTCCTTCAAGCCCACCAAGCACACACGGACGCCGACTGGGTCCTTGATGACCACGAGATTGGACAAGTCGGCGTTTGACGTACCTGAATATTATGCAAGTTACTGACTGTTACTTAGGTTTCCATCGTCGCCCATGTTGTATCACTACAAGTGCAAGCAACAAATAGTCAATATATGCTCGACGACGGTTCGGGTCGCATCGAAGCACGTCACTGGACGAATTCATCTATCGAAGATGAACAGGTTAGTGGCATTGCGTGAGTCGTTCTTATTCGCTGCTTTGCCTTTTAAGACTGCTGACTCGCACAGTGAGGGAACGTACGTCCGTGTTCTGGGGAGTCTCAAAATATTTGGGAACAAGAAATACATCAACACCAATGTTATACGGTCGATTGTATCACCCGCAGAGATCTATTTCCACCTTTTCGAAGTGATGACTGTCACCATGATGTGGGAGCACGGTCCCGTAGGCCAGATATCGTTTACCGTCGGTGCAGCGTTGATTTTTCTTCAGCCACCAAAACCTGGGCAAATCCAGGATGGAGCCGGCTTAAGCAACGCGTACTCGGTTCCGTCGACAGGTTTTTCTGGCGACGATCTTTCGGAGCTATCAGAACTAGAGCGCTCCATATACAACTTCATCAAATCTCAGCCAATGACTCCAGAAGGTGTTCATTGTAATGCTATTGCTCGTAAGGTGGCAGGGAGTCCTATGGCGATAAGGTGTGCATTATTCAAATGCATTCATCATGCTCAACATCTATTTAGTGATGCTCTTGACAAGCTGACGGAAAAGGGGAAGGTGTATACTGGTGCTGATGATTCTCACTACATCGCATGCTGAGGTATACATGTGAAATTGTGTAGAATCGATAGAGCATATGAGGCTGGGTGGGCGTAGCGGAGTGTAATTGCTTCGATTACCTAACGTAAGCACAAATTGGCCAAAGCACGTACTCCAAACGAATGTGGACAGTATGCTCTGATTGAGTCAACGGGCTTTTTTCGAAGTCTCCATCGATTATTTCATTGATCCAAAATGTCCAGTCAACAACATGAACCTATTTCTTTGGTTCCCTGGGTTCCACCTCAGCAAGACTCAGACATCTGCATACCTGCCACCATTTTTCAACTGCTCCAAGTAGAGCATTCACCTTCTTTTGGGGACAACTCTTTACTGGTTGAGGGTAAAAAAATATCTGCAGTGAGTGCAGTACACATGTTACTAAATATTGATAACTTCTGAATCACACAGGTCAGCCTTGTTGCTCATGTGACAAAAGTAGATATCAAGGATGGAAGAGTGGTCTACATGCTTGAAGATGGAACAGGAAGAATACAAGCTGAATATTTTTTCAAAAGCCAAGATCCTCATGTGATGTTTTCAGAGGTGGATAAAAAAGAAAGGTCAAGTTGTGAGGCATTGCAAGTCTATCATTCATTTTGTATGCTATGTGATCATTTTTACATTTCTAAAGGGAGCATACCTATGTTGAGATTGTGGGCAATGTGAGCAAGTACAAAACCTACTCGCCTAAGATCAAGATCCGGTTTATTCAACCCATCCAAAATTATCACCAAGTTGTGCATCATATTTTTGGTGCTGTTTGCAGTACTATGATGGTGGGCTTTTCTTGGTGAAAGAGTATGCATAACTTATGCTCTTGAATTAGCCACAAGGCTCAAGCAAAGACCATTCCACAGATACCACTACATCCTTGGAGCATAACCAGGTAGGCCTTCTTGGTGGAAGAAGGTGAAAAACTCATATTAAATTAGCTGGCACTAAGCTCCAATGAGGATCATGTCATGGATACTAGTACTTCCTTGGATCAAATCCAGGTGGGCTTCTTGTGAAGAGATGTGTACAACTCATACTTAGGCTCTTGAATCAGCTACACAGCTTTAATGAGGATTGCACCATGAGTGCTTTCTTGGAAGACTTTCATTGTTCTGAGTCTGCTAACATCCTTCCCAATACATTTTCACCCCAAAGGCATGAACCATATGATGGTTTAACATCACTCCAAAGGACCATCATGAAATACATGCATAGTGAAGATTGTATATTGATCACAACTTTGTCACAAGCCATACAGGACTTATATGGATGTACGGCATTGCAGTTTGAGTAGGTTTTGTTTCGTTCATGTCACGAAAAATCCAAGTAAAGTTTTTAGCATTGCATTTGAGGAGCTATTATCGGAGGCCTATATCACGAGCCCACTTGATGATGGCTTTGTGGTTGTTACACCAAGGCATTTGGAGGATGTCCTGTGATACAAATCCGCCTTTATATTTGATACGAGCATGTGGTCTACCTTTGCTACAAAAAAGAAACCTGCAAACATAATATTAATACATCATGTTAATGTTTAAGTACAAGATGAACATTGCTAAGGTGTACAATTGAGTGAACAGTAATTAGCGGCGCTTGTATTTGGCTTCATTCTCGAGTCGAACATTGGGATCTAGGGTATTATGAAGTCCCATAAGAGTCTTGCTGACGGCCTCAGAAGCACCGATCATGGGTTTCAAAACAGCGATTGGGACTGCACGTACAACAGCACCCACCGCCCCCTGCAAGACACGATTAAATTAATACAGATTCAAACCTTTAGAACATTTTCTGCAACTAACCTCGTTTCCGGACCTCTCGTATATTTCCATGGGCACCGCAAGTATAGTCTGAGCTGCAGAGTACAGATTTCTTTGCAAGCTGCGGTAACCCGACTGAACTCCTTCTTTGAGGCCAGCGGGTTGAGCGGCATAACGACTGATAAGGTCATCATCTGAGCCTTCTGTATCCTCCATCTCGTACGGTATTTGGAGGGCCTCGGCGGTGATGGGATCATTGAACTGGCCACCTAATACATTCTCAGCTCGTTCCAGGATTACCTGTGTGCCGGTAGCCAGACGAGCACCCAGTTTAATCGCCTCCATGGCAGTAGACTGAACGAATGCCTTAGTGCCCTTCTGTACCCCGCGGACTATTCGTCCATCTTTCTTATATTGTGCGATGGGAAGTAGGACGAGGTCTGCAACTCCCGAGCCGACGTTGACCACAGATCGAATAGGAGCGACCCCCGAGATGACATCGACAAGTTGCGTAGCCTTAACGTCAGGAGTCCAGAGGTCGTTCAGTGTGTCAAATAAACGCGGCCATCCTGTAATCTAGCAGGACGTTAGTCAACTGTTGTCCTTGCATAGAACAAACGCACGCCGTTCAGAGTCAAATGTCGCAATGTCATCTCCGCTCCATCGAAGTGGAAAAAGTTCATCAACTCTATCGTTCTTCCATCTCGTAAAGCTTTGTAGTCAACGCGGCGAGGCTTGTAATCTAGCTTGATGTCCACAGGAAAAACTTCCGCATGTTCTACATCCAAAATTTATGAGCGGAAATAATATAGATGTAGGAAACAGCCTACGGAAGTATATCTCTTCTTTCTTTTCACCATCCTCTGGCGCTGAAGGGCTATCTGGATCTTGAAAAGCGAAGAATTTCTTGAAGAAGTCAAGGGCATCTTGATCGACATGTAGTCGTAGAGGTAAAAGTTTTGCCTAGGATAATGAAATCGGCTACTTTATTATCAGGTTCTGGGTGGTTATTAAAAGCGTACCCGAAGTCGTGCTTCTTGTGCGGTGTGTGACGGGGAAGGACACACACTCAGCAGCTCCACCCGCGCCATATTGGATTCGGTCTCCCTGACATTTCCTCGCGAATCTGATCGCATGTCGGTGAGGAATTTCCTCCACGTCGATGTCTTGATCCGGTCAAGAATATTGAGATCCCTAACCAAAATGAGTGTACGCGACGCCAACGTTCCACCGGGGTGATAGTTGTCAATCTCTGCGTTCAGACCCTCCAATCGAATCTCGATCGAAGGTGTTCTAGAGCGGGTGAGCCGCTTTACATTAACACGCGTCGACACAACTCGCGGTCGGCCCGGAGAGGCGGGATGGAGGGATTGCCAAGAGTCCTCAATTTCACTTTCAGTGGAATCACCAAGTTCGTCGTCGATGGCTGCAATGAGAGTGCCTGGATCCATATAATCCGAATCTCGTTCGAGTCCAATATGAAATGAATTGAAAAGAGTTGCGCTAGTTGCTTCGTCTATAGGTTGTTGTGTTTGCCCAGTCGCAACCAATTGACGTATGCGTGCAAGCTTCTTGCGCATGTCCTTAACCTCCTTTTCAACTATCTTGCGAGTGCGAGGCCAATCGAACCCATCATGTAAGAAGAGCGCTATATCCGAATTATGAATCCGTATCCGTAGCGTGGTGTCACTATGTTCACAGTTCACAAGAACGTCAGTCCAAAACACGGATTTAGATATTGTTTTCTTACCCATCTGGATCCCGGGTTGCCTCCGGGGAAATAGTATCGAAATAATGTTCGATAAACGAGAGAGGTTTCAAAATGCGGACCGTCTCGCCGCCAACGTTTGACACAATACCGAGTTGACCTGTCACAGAAGTGTCATGACCGGTTTCTTCTTCGATGTTGAACTCCTCTAGGTCATCATCCCTGAGCTCTCGGAGACCCGCAGCAGTTCCAAAAGACGCGTCTAGATAGTCTTGGTTAACAGGTAGGTCATCAGATATCATATCCGCTGTGTTCCCAACTTCGGGGACGAGCTTGAACGCATGCTCGTCTAAAGAAGCTGTACGCTAAAATTTAGATACGAAGAAGCGGTCTAAGCAAAGTTTCTACCAGTCATATAGTTCCCATGGCCACTGATGATAGTGCTCGGCGTTCTCGGTACTGCGTCAGGACTTGGGCAAGTAGTTAGCATTAGATTATTTCCAATTTGGACCCAAGTACCTGGCGTTTATACCATCCTTCCGAACATGCGTTAGGCTGGTTATCAAACCTGTGAGAGCACCAATAGTGTCTGCGCAAAGGCGTATTTGGAGGCCGACACGCTCGACAACAATCTATAAATGTGTAATCAAGAACGTTTTCATGGCTCAAAATATCTACGTACACTAGTGTTTGGCGGCACGGTAGCATTGTCTGCTCGAAAGGTGAGCTGTGAGTTGGAAATCTCGGCAATTAACGCGTAGCCAGAATCCTAAACCTGTACGTCAGTATGTAAACGTTAACCAGGAGTACGTGGCAAACCTTCCAATAATCGATACCATGATCAAGAGGATCTGAATCACGAGTTGTTGTCCCAGTTGATCCAGTTGATACGAATGCGTCTTGGATCGAATCTATCAAAAAAAAGTGCGATGAAGAGATGCCCAGCTTAAATGTAGATTCCCTTGAATTTCCCACTAGTTGAGTTGAGAATTCGACCTCGCCCAGGTGTAATACAGCAGCTCCGGGATGCTCAACGGCGCGTAAGTGAACTGATATGTCGGTGACACCAACCGTGAGCCGAGTACATTCAGATGGCACAACAGACTCGAATACCTAAAATCCCGTGTCAAATAGGGCAGAAAAATGAATTCAAATGACATACCCCGGATGGCGCCTTGGCAAATGCAGCCAAATCATTCGCAAGATTACTATCAAGTGGCGGATATACCGTGAAGCCCCAAAGAAAAAGCTTGATACGTGATTCTTTGGCAGTTGTTTCTGGAATTACGAGGGATGTCATCCGGACTTTCACTGAGGGTCTGGTTTCTGACGACTGAAGCATAATTGCTTCAGAGAATATACAAAGGCCGAATTTAAACTCACAAGACTTCGATTTGGTCTGTGGATTAAGAACATATAGTCTCCTTCGCTGGATGTGTCTGCAATGCGGAAATCCATGATCCCCGCGGTGATCATATTCTCCTCCTAAGACACCTAGGTCAGAACAAAGCAAGTATCAATATCATATGTTATGTTACCTTTCCGTGTGGTTTCAACTCAATCAGTGCGTCCATGTCCAAAACTGATATATCTAACGGTCGTTCACGAGATTCTTCGTTGCGAGGTATAGAAATTCTTAGTAATGCTATGGAAATGATTTAAGTATTATTTCTCCTTTCGGGCTGAAGGGAATGGACTTGCCTTCCATCACAGTGACTTTGACCACGGTTTCACTGGACTTTTTGTGATTATATTTTGCCACAATGCTCTCATCAATGCTACCAGTCCCACTGCGCCGTGGCTGTGTGAAGTATCGGCTTCCAATCAAGCTTGGATTGCGACTCAAGAGGGTTTCTGTTGCACTGTCTTGAGCTGCAAAGGTCCGCTCAAACAGCTGAGCTACATCATCGGCCCAATACTGAAGTCCGTCGAATATTGCTTTATCCATGACAAGGTTTACCAAAGGTATGTCAACAGTCACTGCCAATTTTCTCGATTGGTTGCTTAATGATTCTTTCGCACTGTGAGGTCTTCCCACAACGACAGAAAGAGGCAGTATATCTGGTTCCGTTTCCGTGGACAAAAGTACACTTGTTTCAGGCCCAACCTCCATATATGGTAGGAAACCGAGTGTCGAAATGGCATGTGCCACATGGTCACCAACCAAGGAATAAGCAACGAGTATCTCTTGCAGGCGTATGCTCAGGATTACATTCGAAATGTTATCACTTGAGCGCAGGGATGCTCGGTTCACCCCCTCTGAGAACCTGAGAGATGATTTGATTGGGGGCAAATCGTTGGAAATTGTCAGGCTGCGGAGGTCAAACAGCATGGAACCAGAACGCGGTGGACGATGAGGAGGAGGGGAACAGCGCACTTCAACTCGAATCATTGGGAGCGTCAGGCGAAGACGCAGGCCACGCTCAGTCGATACTGTCTTCTAGAATGCCTTCAGTAAGAGAGCAAAAGGTCAGCCAAAACACTAACTTTCCACTTAGATCGTCGGGGAGACCTCGGGTGGGACGTCGCTGCGCGGTGGTAATTTACGCCCAAATTGAGGTCTTCCAAAACGAGTTCCTCCAGTCGTTTCCGTTCTTTCTTTCTTTCTTTCTCCCTCTCGTGCAGTGACCTTCGACGCACATCACTTTCTCCTTCGTCCTCGCTCGATTCATCGAGAGTTTGTTGATGCAAATCGGGAGTTTCCACCAAGTTTGTTGCCTTCGGCATGAGAATCGCGCTCGACGCAATGTCTTTGATAAATTGCACAAATAAATCTTCTTTGAGAATCATGTCAAGGTCGAAGAACAAATGAAGTGGTGCGATCTTGACATCTAAAGTCTGTGAAATTCCTGTAGACGGTGAGGGTGCCAGTCGACTAAAAGCTTCGATGGCAGGTGATGCTGGGAGTTGGTTGTCCGCTTCAGATAACGGACTAGGAATGAATGGGTTTGGAGAACCAGATTGATCACTGGGCCTCTGAGCTGCGGTGCGTGACTTGTCAATTTTACGGCTTCTTGAACGCCATGTCGATAGCTTCGCTGACCCGTCTTTGAACTTGTCTTGTGTCCAGTCAACCACTTCAAACTTAGGAAGCTTGACGTCCGAGGGTCCCTTTGATGTGAACGAAGAACGAAAATGACGAGCAGTTTGTAACGTGGGCAAGTGATGGTCAGTTATTAGAATTGGCGCCGCAGTATGCGAATCATCCACGGAGGAGAAAGCGTGAAAGATGAACAATGACACGTCTGAAATGACCATTTTTGCGCACGTCGATTGGTCCACAGGGACGGATAAAGGAGTTTGCTGGGTACCGGACGTTGTTAATTGTGACGATGGTGTAGAAAGATGGAAGGAAATAGAAAGGGCGTCGACGAATAGTCGTAGGTAGGTGCAGTGTAACCTGGGAGGTAGAAGGGGTCGTTCATAGAAAGCGT
Organism: Austroboletus rostrupii; assembly: GCA_038089255.1. Lineage (NCBI taxonomy): Eukaryota > Fungi > Basidiomycota > Agaricomycetes > Boletales > Boletaceae > Austroboletus > Austroboletus rostrupii. The sequence goes on from JBBPKM010000013.1 coordinate 28,750, forward strand.
TGAGAGATGATAGCTCTTCTGTCGGAAGTGCGATTATGACAATTCCACGAACAACGGCGGTCCCCTCCAAGCAGAGCGCAGTACGATATTGCCCTGATAGCGCCTCTTTGCGTGATACGGGCGAGCGCATAGGCAGCTTAGCTATACGTGCATCCAGGACATCCAGCAGCGTGCGTAAATGGCCTGAATGGAATGCACAAGCAAGCGTTCCGACCGTAATAGACAAGCGGAGAGTCTCTTGCTTATCCCGAGCAAAGGCTTCCGTGTTTCTGGGCTGATCGCCGCTTGTTTGAGGGGTTGGCTCAGATGACTGCGCACGACAAGGAGTTTGTAACGAAAATACAATGGGCTGTGAACAGAATGAAAGAATAACATCCTCGGGAAAGCTGTGACGTGGCACCGATACTCGAGGGGGTGGTCGGACTTGCTCATGCTCACCCATGTTGTCAATGGTTTGTGGTGCCAAAAACGACGCAGAAGAAATATCCGTTTGGGTGGAGTGGGCATGTGTCCTGGAAACGGCACTCTGATACATGCTACTTGAAGTGGACGGAATATATGAGGAACTCTGAGGTAACATAGCGATCGATTGCGACATCACAAGCTGGGTGTCTTCATCCAGAGAAGATGACGACGAATTGCGCGACAATCGATCCACAGAGGAATCGTCGTGAGGTAGTGAAGAAGGCACCGAGGACAATGCGCTTGGAGCGATCGGAGAAAGCGCCATGGTGCATAGGTCTTGCGAAGTCACTTTAAACCCGGAGATCGACATCGTGCGGACTTGTCCACAATTGTTGCTTTCGGAGGTAGACTGAATCCCATCATTTGCTTCCAAAACACGTCTGGACTGTGTGTGATACGCTATCTCAGAAATTGATAGCGTAAAGCTAGCGAGACCGGGATGGACAATAGTGATCTTGGTATCTACCGCTGAAAATTCGAATTTGGCGAGGAGTCGCTCGATAAGGGTGGCAAAAATCGACACGCCGGCAGGATCCTTGTCTTCACGGAGATCATTATGCGCTTCTTCAGAATATGAATTATATGAAGATGGGTTAAAACCTCCAGGTACGCTTTCGTTTTCCTCCTCAGAGGGTTGCAAAACAGTGGAAGGTCTGAGTGTTTGTCGTAAAGTAGCTTCCTCTCGTGGCGTAAGCTCATCATAAATGAAAGTCTCTGCGACAGAAACAACTGAATCGGAAAGGTTGGGATTGTTATCGAAGGGGGGGGCAAGTGGTGTGGATGACTCTGGGGTTATGTGAAATGTGAGCTTGAGAGACTGCACATGAAGACCAACAGTGGAAGAGAGCGGATTTGGAAACGGAATACGAGCGGTAACGCCGGATATGAAACCATCATCCAAGGAGAGTGGAAGCCCCACGAGTAATTGATTTATCGCCTTGGGAGACAATGTCAGTCAAACACCAACTAAACAGGATCAAGAGACCCACCTGCCCATCTAGTTCCAGGTCCTTTACTTGGACAAACCCAGAACCGAGCTGAGAATCGATTTGGTGGAGGTCAAGTTGACCTGGCTTGAGAAAGTGGCCGAGAGTCCTCTTCAAGAGAAAGGAAAAGAAGCGTCGCTGAATAACGGACGGGACTGCGAAATCAAATGTAGGAAACCCAGGAAACCAGGAAGAGTACCACGAAGACATGGCAGCTGTGAGTTCGAGCACGACGGGCAAACACACCCTTGGGCAGACTCAGTGGGTTGGTGCGGGACAAGACGCGCACGAAGTAGGTCATGCCAATACAAATATGGATAATAGCCCCTATTTGTCAACCCCACAGCAAACGCTAATCGATGTCCATTCCCATGGACTGGCCATCTCCCTTGACCAAAACACTCTGGCCTTTGCTCGACACTTTTATTCTCTCCAACTCCTTCTCGGCTGAGGGAGACTCGGTCGTCATGGGTTCCACAAGTTTGACAGACACCGACTTGGCTGCCAACTTTTTGGCACGATGAGCCAGTTTCTTTTCCCGGGCGACGGCCATTCTGTAGTCGCTGTAAGCCAGTGAGTAGCCGAGGAACAACTGACGTTCACCTTTGCTTCCAGAATGTATGTTCCCGGCGCTGCTTGATCTCTCCAATCCGTTTCATTGCCTTGATCGTGGTTTGGACTAGCTCGCGATCGTAGCGTATCGGGACGTTTCTGCGCTTCTCGAAATCAATTGTCGCATCCTAGTTCTACAGTAAACGCACGATTGGGACGCAGGATACGGCCACACTCACGATGGTCATCTCCTTGCCAGCCGCTTTCCGGAAAGCCTTCGTCCACCGCACTTTTCGGGGGTTTCGTTTCATTCTAGCCGTCTAAAACATCACAACAGTAAAACAAGGGTGAGAATTGCACGGACTTGAAGTTCTTGTGACATCTATGGCCGGATAAATGAGATGGCGGCCTGAAGGAACAGGATGCTCACTTGGAGGTGCAAAAGCGAAATACTTTGGCATCGTTGCGTACAAATGCCGTTCCTGGTTGAGATGAAGCAAAGCTTTCGCAAGTGAGGCTGAATGTTTGCGTACCGTGCCCCGGATAGACACTCGTCGAGCAAAAGTAGCACTTTTCGATGCGCATGGTGGGAGGGAGGTGGCTGTGGGAGGGAGGTGGCTGTGGGAATTCTGGATGGTCTTCCACTCTCTCCTCGCACAAGTGCAGCCTGTCCTCCTGCAGCTCGGCTCGCTCGGTTCGTTTGCGCCGCCGACGTCCCTCCTCGCGCTCCCCTCCGCGTCCAGTCTGACCGTGTCTGTCGCCCTCTGCTCCTCCTCCGCCCACTTCTACCTCTCCACCACCGGCGCTGTCCCGAACCTCGTCGAGATCTCCCTCGACGGCGGCGTCGGCCACTGGTCTGGTCCAGCACCAGACGGCGCTTTGCTTTCCATCCAAGACTTTGTCCAAGGTTCCTTTCAAATCGCGGTCTCTGACAATGGTATTCTAAACATCGTCCCGGCGTTACCTGCTCCCGACCTTTTCAATGCCTAGGCACCGCGTTCGAAATGCTCAACCAGCTACCTCTCCTCGCCGACACCACGTCCGACCAGGCCATTCTTTTTTCCCATCCGTTCATGCCCCCACCGCCGATCGCACAGCCGAGCTTTCCGAATTACACCCTCCCTCCGCCCGTCCTCTCTCCGCCCGACACCCCCTACTCGATCCCCAACCTGACCCTCGTCGTCGCGCCCACCGCGCAGCTTTCGTCTCTCTCGCAGACCGCCTGTGTTCTGTCCAACGTATCTTCAACAGCCGGCTCGATCGTCAACGCCTCTCCTTGGCTGCGAGAATCCGACGGCTGGCGATTACGGTGGCTTCTCGACGGTCTCTTGCCAAGCACAAACTACACCGCCTACGTTCTCCAAGACGCGCTCAAGCTCAGCGGCCCCGTCTACTTTACAACAAAGTCTTGCAAGTCATCCCTCGTTTATTTTTCTCTTTCCTCTGATGATACCTTCAGCCGACTTTCCCTGCCCGCTCGTCCATTCTCTCCCCTACTGCCCGTCCACCGCATACGCCGTGCCACTCCCCCCAGCACCAGCCTTGGCATTTGGCTACAATGCGTCTTCGCTCCCTGACAATATCACCTCACCGCTGCTCCAATACATGTCCAACTTTACTGCTATGCTCTCCACCTTTGGATGCGGTCGCGACCTCTACTCGCCTCTCCAAACCTGTGCCGACTGCCAAGCCTATTACCGCGCTTGGCTCTGCAGCGTCTCGTTTCCTCGGTGTTCCGAAGCCACTCCCGCCACGTCGACTGTGGCTCAGGTGCCGCTTTCGGCGCTACATCCACAGCCAAGCGGATCGCCGTCGAGGAATCCATTCTTTCCCAACGCGAGCTATGATTATTCGGTTTTATTTCCCTGTCTTGAGACGTGTAACGCTGTCGACCGTGCGTGTCCCTATTTTTTGGGTATCAAATGCCCGATGCCCAAGTTCAATGCGGGAGCGAGTTATGGCGTCGGCTTCATTGACAGCGGGAACCCCGGCGAGATGGGGATGGGCCTTACAGGCGTGGGCCAAGACAGGTGGGGAAACGTGTGGTGTAACCCGAGTTAGAATTATAGGATGCAATGATACACAGAACAAGCTATGATATTTTACTATTGTGGGCCAACACATGCATTGTTAACGCTATCTGTTCTGGTTATCGAAAGGGTAAGCGTACTTTTTATTATCTGTCAACTTGTGAATTACGATGTTTTACAGTCATCCACCGGCACTTGAGACACCTTATTTTCAATGTCCGCCATGCCACTACAATGTAGAAAAAAGTAGATCAAATGTTGTAAGGACCTAGATACACACTAAATATACCTCTGTAGAAAAAATAAAGGGAATCGAATCAACTTTGAATCAACAGTGAGACCTAAAACATTTGTATCTTTATCAGTGGAGTTCATCACTTGAGACACATCCAGATATGATATAACCTACTATATGTGTCTAACTAGCTGAACAATCTAACCGATCGTCTCTGTTCTCACTCACTGCTTCCACCATCAGATTGTTCACCCTTGTTATCCTCATGTGCATCATCCTCATCTGTCCCGCATTCATCTGTTTCACCTGCAATTTGGTCACCCACAACAAGGTATTTGCTTTCGTGCTTTGTGTTACGCTTCGACCAGGTAGGTAGGAGCGTAGCCCTTGTGAGGACAAGAACCAAGTACTTGATAACCCTTAGGGTGAAGGGTTCGAGAGAGTCTAAGATAGCGTCCACTCAATAGTAGGACGAGGACTAGTTGACTAGGAGACCAGACGAAAGAGAGCGCCTGGGAGCTAGCACAAAGACAAGATGTATTCGAGAGAATACAAGGGAGAACTAAGCTAGAGTACA
>JBBPKM010000014.1:0-32679 GCA_038089255.1 Austroboletus rostrupii
TGGTCTTCGAGACGGATGTCCCATTCGCGTTGTAACACGCCCGTACTCGAGATGTCGTCTGCTGTCCGAATATTTCGAATGAGGCGCCTGTGACAGACTTACTGTAAATCCATGCACGCCAATAAGAATCGCTGCACGCACTCGAAGTCTGCGTCGACATACGCATCTGTGGGACTCTGGACGAGGTCCTCCAAGGCCGATTGTTCGCTCTCAGAGTGCTCGAATTCTGATTCGTCGCCCTCTGAGTCGATGTCTGAGCTACGTGTTTCGTCACCTGGAAGCTGTTCATTGCGCCATGGCAACTCGGAGCAGGGAATCGCTCACAGATGTCGTACTGGTGCGGCATAGCTGGCGAGAGCCAGGATGGAAGGACAGCCCTGGCTTGAACGTTGACGAGATTGTTTTGGGTGCTTTACTTTACTCTCATATACTACTGTGCTCACGGTGACCCTGAATGTTCATCAGTACCAAGTGTCGTACTGACTTCCCGACCATTCACTCAGATGCCGATTTCTCCCAGGTCTGGACAGTTTTGCTCACATTTCCTTTGACTTGACAGTGTGGCTCGCAGGGAGCACGTCGACATGCCGTTACTGGCCCTCAGGATTAAAACGTGCCCTACGTGCCCCCAATGCGATATCTAAATGCCCCTCACGCTGGACGCTTCCATGCCAGTGTATGACGGTGAAGTACAGTCCTGGTCTCCTGATGTGCAAAGTAGGCTGACCTTGAATATCCCTTCTCTTCGAGCTGACGTGGATCTAAAGTCCCCTCGACATGCATGCATGCTGTGGCCATTTTTGTCACGATCCTCCGACTGCTATATCGCTGGCATTCGTCCAGGTTTTGGTGGGAGGACACATGGGCTGTCTTGGCCCTCTTATCTGACATTGTATGCCTCGTTGCTATTTGGATTCAAACGCCCCCAATCGGAGGCGAGTCCCAGAGCGTACAACATTCGTGTAACTGGAAAACTGGCTCCTTTTCAGACCTACAGTCCCCACAAAATATCGTATCCGGTTGGCTGGTTTCATTGGCCCTCACCTCCGTCGTCTGGTAAGAACTGCATCTACGACCGCTAATATGCCACTTCACTACATCTTTGAACTTAGGTTCGCCCGTATGAGCATCTTGTGCTCGATTGTTCGGATAGCAAACCCTACACCGAGACTACGACGCATCGCATACTGCATCGGCATCTTATTTCTGGCAATGCAGGCGGGTCTGGTCGCACAGAAAATTTTCATGTGTGCCAAGTCCCATTGCTTTTTCACAAACGAGGTCGCGATTACGCAGCTGATCAGTGAGTCATTCTCCCTGCTCCTTACTTTCATCCTTGCGTATCGCATTCGCACTGACTTGGCCATCTTGAAACATCAAAGCCGACATTATCTCAGACACTATCCTCGTCGCGGCGTCAGTGCGGTTTCTCCGAGACATAAAGCTCACCCGGAACCGTCGCATCCTCATTCTGTCCACGTTTTCTGCATCTATACTCATCACTATAGTGACCATCTTCCATTCGACCCTCCTATTTCAAGATGCTACCAACACAACGGTCATCATCGGCCATGCAAAGGTAAAGACGAATAAACCCCGTGCTCCTCTGCTTCTGGCGAATAACACCCTTATCCTGTCTAGGCCGCGCTCGCGTTGCTCGTATGCAACGCCCTTGTTATCGTCATGTACGTCTACCGCCAATTCCAGACATCGGACGTCGACCTCGAGGACACCACCGACGAAGGCTGTAGCGCCGAACACGGCAGTCGTGCCGTAGTGCTCACCAGCATCATCGACCTCCCTAGCAAGTTTAGCTCACGCGCTTACCCAACCTCATCCGACACGCAGGGAAGAGCAGATGCAGTTCCCGATGCACCACATCAGATGTGTACATGACATGATCCAACACGTTGAGGGGTCGGTACGATTATAGTGTATGATATGAGAGGATTCACTCGATGAGGTGTTGGACCTGTGTACAGGCCGAAGACGGCCTAACGGAATTGGAAAGACGTACGTAGGAGTAGCAGCAGCTTCGGTTCTTCTCAGCATTAGTGGCAAGGGCACTGGTCCCTTTGCCAGACCTTCCTGATATCGTTTTAAGATCTGCAGACTGAAATGCGCCATACGTGTGAGCCGGCTACGGATGCCGTACACGTTCGCCGTTTGAGACATCTGTTATTCTCTGCCTGGCTTGTTATGCCTCGGATTTTAGCTTGCATGAAACGACAGGCAAAGACGAAAAGAAAAACGGTGTCGTACATGGTCATTGTTCTCTTTCTGATGGCATCATGTACGTTAGCTGGGGAAGTTTCCCATTGTCGGGTTCATGATATGTATTCCAAATGGGACTTTGTATGTCACAATGTCGCCGAGTCCCGTATCAAGCGAACTCGGACCCGAAGAAATATGCAAAGATACTGGATGGATCATGCATATCTTCGTGAGATTGTTCCATGGTTCCATGGATTCCATCTTCACCCATAAGGCGCCCTATAGGCAAAAATGGAGGAGGTTAGGCATGACACACCCCATATCAGCACAAATCCGCACCTCGGCATACAAGGACAAATCTGTTCGATCGCTTGTCCTTGTCCGCGTACCTACTTTGCCGGAGGGACGGTACGCGGGATCAAAAGACCCGGGAGACAGCGCGAACAACGAAAAGTGTTGCAACAGACGAATAGGCATGAACGACATCTCGTTGTAGGCAAACTGATGTGAAGTACGTCTCGCCGTGAGACCCAGGAACAGAAAGAGGGCACAAGGATCGTGCCTGTTGCCCAAAACAAATACGTGGACCGGCTTTGAAAGGAAAGAATGTGAACGGGTTAGACGTAGGATACTTGCGTAGCCGATTGCCTAGGAACTGATCTAGGCTGAATCCAAGTGCATCGCGGCCCCAGAGGTCGGTCCTCCGATGCATCAACAAGACCGAAAAGGTAACTCCAGGAGACCACTGATTACAAATGGATTTCCAAGCCTTGAACTTCTTACGTGGTTCCGGCGGGGACGAAGAATGGCTTTGCGCGTGGGTCTGATGACTGCCAGGGGTATCTTTCTTTGACACATTCCTGATGAACATTACCTGATAATCGCTTCGATATCAAGGAAGGACAAAGGAAGAAACTCGGCGGACATTAAAAGGACTTGTTGAAATAGTAAGGTTAGACCCACCAACAAATAGAAGAGAAAGATTTACATACATAGCAGGGAAGAGTCTCAAAGTCTTTGCACAGAGTGAATCGATACTTCAAAGTTCCAACTAAACTCTGTCTATAACTTCTGAACGACGCATGATATCCGGGAACATGATCAAGAGATAGACGGTGAACGCCACAGTCGCAGCGTCTGACGCGCGTGAGATCCCGTCGTTTGACGAAGGACTAAACCATACGTACCGCATCCTTTCCAGCCAACAAGATTCTGAGTATTTCACTTCTGAATATATGGACATCTGAACGATCACGTCGTTCAGCTGTGGAAAAAAAAAAAGATGACGTTGATTCCCACCCGTTGTCTGTCGCACCAAGTAGTCTAGCAGGGTTTCACCACCCATGTCTTCTTCCGTATCTGAAATCCCTCGGATCTGCCTTTTTTTCTTCTTCTTCTTCTTGCGATTGCACCCTTCAAAATGGGCTCAAGGAAAGCATCAACAACCTTCATTGGCTCATGCATGGGGCCCGGGAGGATTTCGAAAAGTGGCCATGACACTCTGACAATGATCCGCATTGAAGGCGGTTACAAAGTCCGAGGCCTTGCGTCTTTGGGCCTCGCGCTAGAGTCAAAAATAGTGTAGAGATATGAGAGTCCCGCCCTCTAGTGTATCCACGCCATGTGCGGACAAGAATCCAGTGGCAGAGTCAAGCGTGAAACGAGGGATGAGATCCTAGGGCGCCAAGTGAGTTGAATACAAGGAAGATGCTATCAAGGCACGCAACCTGAAAATCGACTTCAAGACCGAGCACGGAACCGCTCCTTCGTGAGCAAAGTGGCGGCCTCTGCATGACGATCGAAGATGTCAAAATGGCGGATCTTGTCGACGCTGAAAAACGGGCGAGCCATGGGACGATCGAATCTGGTAGAACTAATGCCAGGGGACGCCGTGAACAGAAGCCGACTCACTTCCTGAGCTGTTCATCAGATTGTGCGCAGTGATCTGACGACTAAAAACTCACCATCAGAGTCGAAGACACCCGGCGTTCCCAGCACACTGGTAGCAGTTTCCTTAAACTTATCTCCTTATCTCCTTCGGGAAATTTTACACCTGAACCCAGAAAACCCTGCTTACGCAATATATACCTTAAACGTAGTTATTGACAATACAGTCTAGGAATGAAATGATAAGGTGAGGCTTAGTTATCATAATAAGATCCACCCCGAGAAACGCATGTTGAAGGCAGGTCCGCGCACTTGTGAGTGCTCTGATATAGGTTACAGCTGATGAGTCCGTGCCCACATCAGCGGACATGACGACAAAAATTGGATTTCGACGACTGACCCAAGTGGTCCGTTCTCAACCTGCGCACCACGTCGAACGGCAAGTCCACATTTCCGAGCGAGTATCCTCGAATCCGAGGCACCCGCCTTGCACCTGGCGCCACAGCTCCTCGGTGCTGCGATACGTCGATGACGATGACGATGATCCGTGTGGTCAAAGCGAGCAACGGGGTGGCGCAAGCAACAATGGAACCTCCCATATCCGAGGACGCCGTCATCCCTGCTAGCTTGAACAGCCTCGTAACAAGAAACGATGAACCAAGGAGAGTCGGAATAGCTTGGACCATCCAACGGCTCCCTATGTAACACATGCCCGGCGCAAGTTGGATCGTGATGTGTGCCCGCAGGAAGCTGCTCTGGCAGCCTGGCATATAGAGACTGCACTGAAATTTTGGGAGTGAAGAGAACATTAAACAGTCGAAATTGCCGTGCGATTGTGCGCCATTCGGACCTTGGGTATGCCACAGGTCCTGCCATGCCGCAATCAAAAACATTTAGCAGGCAAGTAGTGGACCACAGACAAGACGCTCTGCGTATAGGGGCTAGATCACTGGCCTCGTTCACCGATTGAAAGGAATTTCAGCTGCAGCGTGGAGCGTTCTGATCACGACGAAAGGGCGCGCATAACACGAGCTAAGGCTGCTCCACCTGACGATCCCTTCGGATCAAGAGAAGCCTATGAACTTGGACCAGAATCCAATCTGAACTATTGTTTGTTAACACGACACACTGGCAGCTAGAATCTAAAACTAAGTTGTACTAAAACATGTATGGTACAATAATAAACAAACGTAAACCAGCCCTGGGTCAGGACGGTCCAAAATAAATATCCGCCATCGGTTCGTAAAATCGTGAAAAATTGTCTTCAAAAGTACTTCAACACGTTCCTTTCGCCATGCCTTTCTGATGCGGCGACCCCGTGGCCCTCGCGATTATGGCAAATGACGCATGGGTGTGCCTTGACTCGCACGGCGGTCCCACCGGCCATGCATGGGATCACGGAATGCCTTGTTTGCGCTCGCGAAGAGAAGCGACGTCACAAACAACGCGAAGACAATGATCCAGGACATCCATGCGAAGGCAATCATTGCCGTGAGGGCTCGACATTCCCAATAGAACCAACAGGACTTGAGATTTCCCCAGCGAACATTGACCTGAGGAGGGTTGCTAGTATGCTATGGATGAAACGTTGGCAGACTTTACGGTCGAAATGCCGAGATGACTCACAGTGGCAATGGCAGAACCAACCAACCACATGACGAAGAGAACGAACAGGCCAATAAGCTCTGCCGCGAAAGAGCTGAGGAAACGGTGTTCCAGCCTGCTATGGATCGTACGAGCGCTGTATTTCGCAGTGAATAAATGAGGAGGGCCAATATAAAATCCATCTTACATGAATGGCGCCCAGAAGATTGTCAGGACACTTGTTACCAAGAGCTCGACGACTATCGGATCTTATAGCACAGCTCGCCTTCAGCAAGGCGGAGAAATCTTTTAATAAAATCTCACCGTAAAACGGACGCCCATAATTCGTTGGGTCGAACCGGGGCAAGTGGGTGGTGTAATGCAATCTCACCCCACTCAGCGCTAATGTCACGACTGCGAAAAGAAACTGTGGCAAGGTCAGTACATAGCGCTCGCTGAGAAAAGGCAATGTACCAGAACGATATACAAGAAAAAACGCATAGGGTGGATCATGGTGGGCAGTGTTGAAGTGGGAATGATGGAATGGGTTCGACGAAGGTCATACGATTATCGTGGGTTATTATATGTGGTGTACGGTCCCCGACACGAGGCCTTGGTTCTTCGGCATGAATGGAAGGCCGCCTCGCTTCGTCGGGCGAATGACAAAATGCACGTGTAGCCCATATCGGAACATATTCGGTGACTCGCGCCATGTATCTTGGGCAGCATGCATGAAGGCAGCATACCTACTGTTCGTGGCGGAGTGCAGTGCTCCACTGCGACGGGGCTGTCCTTTTGGTAGAGCCGAGGCCCGAAAGTGACAAATGAGGAGCATGGAATCATGTCGCTTGCCTCGAGGCTGGCCTCGTGTGTGGAGTCGCGTTTGCCGACTAAAAATACGACCTAGCGATGAGGTCTGACATCACGATAAGCCTTAAGCAGACTCGGCGATGGCATGTCCGCTGGAAGCCAGGGCTCTCTGGAGCCAAGGGGCCACCGTAAAGCAGTCCATGAAAAGGAGAGTGGAGCGATCGATCACCGGATGAACCGCGTGTTAAAGCGGAGCCTCAATTAATGTGGAGCAGGGCGTGCTGCCTCCTCCTGCATTCATTCGCCACCCCAGATGTGGTCGTAGTGATCTTGAACATTGCTCCACGACAAAGTGTGGTACATACGACGCTATGCTTTGGACGCACTTTATAAGACAGGCTGGTCTTATTCTGATCCCACCACGCCCCAGTGCTCGACAGCTAAGAAATACCTTTCTCACAACCAAGATTCATGTAACCTGGCTGTTGCATGTCGATACTAAGGCCCAGATTCTCACGGGTGGCAATTCAAAGGTTCCAAGGTGTGCGACATTCGAAAGGACAATCCAGCATACCTACAGTACTTATATCACTTCTCGTTTTGACCTTGGCAGGCCTCCACTCGGCCAGTGAAATCTTGAATGCACCATATCATCTTTTGGTTCCGAGATGTATCCATTTTTGGCTATCGAGCTCAGAGAAATCAGTAGCAGTTCAGTGAATCAATTCTATTGACAGTTTTAATCGATGACTCGGCAATTGTTTGGAAATGAAGCAGCGCTGCGTTACCCGAAGACCGAGGACTCAGATCTGCTGGGTCAATGCATCAGTCGCGGACTTGCGATACGAGCTTGTCGTCATAAACAGCATGATACTGCCCCGGATAACTTGATTGGCTGTAAGCATCCATGGACATACAAAATATCGCAAAACCTAGCCGCAGTTCCCCGATTTGCCGATCTTTTTTTTGTCGTTTTCTTTCAAGGTTTCCCTTATTCTTCTCAAGGCGATGGCACGAACATATAACCTCGAATACTCACCTTACTATGGCAAGCCTGAAGATCACAGGCGGTAGTAGTAGCCTTCCTGTGCTTGACATAAAAAGAAAAATGATTTTCGCTCCCCTGACTTTGACACTCCGAACGGCACTATCTTAGTCCCGACATTTTGGCGGCGCACCAAAGACAGATAGCAGAGGATAAAGTTGAGCCGGCGCCCAGGAGCCATTCACACTCCATGAATCCGTGTTCCTGAGATGAGTGATCTCGCAACTGCCGTTTCGATTTCCTGTACCAGCAGGTGTGTCAGTGACGCATTAGCTTGCGTACAATCCTGACCTTTGACGACGTCTGCTCTGCAAAACGTATTTTTCTTCTTCGATTTTTTCTTATGCTTATCAGGATTGTAAGGCTGCTTTGGTTTTCCTGAATGGTCACGTTGATTGACAGATCTCTGCTCTCTCTTCAGGACCGCCCCGATCCTCTTACAGTTCTCGTTCTTCCCACCGGGCTATGATGCAGCCAAACAAAGCCTTCGTTGATGCTCCATCTATTCCATCTGTTCTGATTCGAAATCTTTCTAGAATCAAACGCACATCAGGGCCCTTTCTTGGGAAACATCGTGCCTATGCCTCCCCCCCTCCCCCCTTTCATATCTACAATGTGGCAGGGAATTCGCCGAGTGACCATGCGTTACAAAACCCACGTGTGATGCTTTCGCGTCGCTTTAACGGTCCCCCGACTCGCTCGCATTGCAGGATTTGCGTGGGAGATTATCTCGTCAAATTTACTCGACCCCACACAAGAAAAGGAAGGACGGCAGAAGGATCGTGCTACTATTATTATTATCGGCCCCTATCACTGCACCACAGCCTTGGATCTGGAAGTGATTTCACCCGACGTGCCAAGTTTACAACACGATCATCACCGCACGGAACTCGACTTATTGGTCCGGACCATGATATAGATCCTTGTTGCGAATTCCCGGAATGGATATTATTATATGTCCCAGGAAAAAGTCAATCTGACGGGAATATTCCACCGGGCGGTGCATCCAAGACGTTGTCGATGCAATGTGTTGTTCTAGCTGTCACATGTCAAGTCTGTGGACTCCCAAGGAACAAGAGACTTTGTCATCATCAAGCAATATAAAGCACGGCGTGGCGATGTTATCTGCAGCGTTATCATGGCTACTCAGGCGCTCCGCGATGAAATCCTATGTCATGTGTTATTCAGGTCGGAAGACCTGACCCCCCGTTCTCACAGCAGGTGATCAATAATTCCGCAACGGAAAAGTAAGAGAAAAGGGGGCCTTACAAGTAAGCGAATAATCGCGCAGATTCCTCCAAGGTTTAGTCCATTTGCGGTACAACCAGCCAGCTTAGAAAAAAATTTCTGGGTGCGTGCCTGATGGTTAAAAATACGGGGAGTGGGACATAATTTGGCATTCTATCTAAAGCATCCGCCGACTCGTCTACCCATAGGCTAAGTACCTTTAGGGGATTGCCGTTGGCAAGGTTGCACAGGCGTAGACTTCACTGAGGCCTGGGAGGGCTCTCCCCAACCGAGCAAATCTGCTCCGCCAAATCACCGATCACATCGCTTATAAGTAAGCCTGAAAAAATAAAGTTTACATATCTAAAGACCGGCCGAAGGCAGTGCGGTCCTCCGGTTCATTTGCATTGCCTCCGAGGACATTTTGGACAGGTACCCCTGACCTCATGGGCTGCACTATTCGCCGTTCGGTATCTCAAGTTAGTAGCGGTGCAATGTGTTTGCGAACGACTTGGGATGTACGCTTTTTTTTTCTTATTCGGCTCAGCAACGTTACCGAACCGGTGTGATTTTACACTGTACTAATTTACCAGCCTGCCAGGGGCAAAGTTCCAAGTAGCGGTCAGGTAACAGGTGAGCCGTGAACCCCTCAAAACACGATAGCCCAATTTCCAGCCCTCTGCGCCACCCTTCTATTCACCACGGCCCTTGAATCTCCACACATAGCCGCGGAATTCAATTGCAACGTGGTCCCATACGATGGTTTCCCTAATTACAAAACCTCATCGTTGCAGAATTGCGATCTAGAGCCGATGTGCCTCCTACCCGATACTTGGAATAACAGCAGCTAGCACAAGAAAAAGTAAAAGACTAAAAAAACAGTCAGGGTTCAAGACGAAACCATTCAGCCGACCATCGACCGGCGAATACCATCCGTTTCTTCACCTTCAACGTCACTATGAACGTTCTCTGGCGGAAATAAAAATAAAAATAAGACGGGACGCCGCACTTGATATTGTTTGCGAGTAAAATCCGATTGACGAATGCCGACGTCGAGAATTAAGAGCAAAATACACGCATATCATTGAGCACCGCGGCATACTCGCGTCGAATTATGAAGCGGGCTGCCACGGTGGGGCCATCCACGAACGACACACCTTAATATTCACATTATTCACCATCGCCAAAGCGCTTCGTTGGAGCCGTTCGTAAAAATAGACCGCGCAAAAAAAAAAGCCCGCCAGCAGGGTGGTCCTTTCTTTCCATTATACTTCTAGACGAAGGAGATTCGGTGGACCTGCTCCCCGCAGGGGAAAAAGGGAGGAGAAGATAAAGACGTATGTGGATTCGTAATGGAAATAAATTTGGGTGGGCGTTTTTTTTTCCATATATTATTTGCGCTTATTTTTTTATTTTCATACAATGGAGCGCGGCAAACTCGGGCCGCTCAACATCATTCATCCATTCTCTAATCGAGACTTTTTTTTTGTGTCTACAAGGGCCCATTGCCTCGTTTGTTTGTAACCCACGCCAGCTCTCTCTTTCCTCACTTAAATGGACATAGGCCGACGCCACGCCTGCCGGGTCCCGATAGAGCATTAAACATATGGCGTAAAAAGTGTGAGATCATAAGACCCGGCCCGGCGTTCTCCGTTGAATTGCTGGTCCGCATCGGGTTCATGTCCGATCCAACGCCCTCGTCTTTAACGTTTTTGTTACGCCCGTAGGGATGCGTACCACGTGAGGAACCTCTTTGGTTTGAGTGAGGGCGTCAGGATCTCTTTTTTAAAAATCTTTTTTTTTACTTCCTTGCGTTGGAGTACGGGCTCTAGGCGGAGGAGGAAGGGAAGGGGCCTCCAAATCACCAGGGATGACATACGACGGCAAGGGAGAGACATGAGAAAACTATCCCAGGACACGAGCGCTCCGAGGTGCGTTGTGGCGACTGGGAGTTCACCGCTCGCCAGAGTGAGGTGGTGCGAACCGTCAGGGGTGAACAACGCAGAGTTACAATTACACGATTAATACACGGATGTATATGAAACGGGCGATGCAGGGTAGTGGCAATGTTGAAACGCGAACGAAAAAAGAAAGAAAAAGGGGAGAGAAAAAGACAACAAGAATACCAGATGACGACATGCCCACCATGTCCGACAGGGGATGGAAAAAAATGCCATAATATTAAGGAGCAATATCACTCGACCGCGATTATCGCATCATAGAACCACACGAAAACTGTTCAACACGCGCCTGTCCTCGGCGGATAGCGGACTATAGTTGCTCGGAGAGGGGTGATTTAGGCGGACGGGGTGATGCGCATGCGAACCTGGTGGGTGATCGAGGTGAGCGTGTGGAGCAGTGATGGCAGCGATGCTCGGCAAAGGCGCATCGTGAGGATATAGCCGCGGCGTAGCAGCCGATTGTGCAACAGGAGCGTGAGCATGTCGCTGCATTGGGGATAGGGAGCCAGAGGGTGAGGAGGGGACAGACACCATGGGTCTAGATTGGTCACCGTGGGACATTTGATGATGTTGAAATTGCGGATAGCGAGCTAAATCCACAGGGGCAGATAATTCGGCTGAGGAAGAACCTTCCCTTGCATCAGTCATGGCGTAGCGATCATTCCTCAACCCATTAGATTTGCTGGATACGAATATGCCCTCTGGTGCGCGCAAATTGCGGAGATAGTCATAGCTCTCGATGACAGGTAATCGCAGATAATCATCCCCCTGGAGGAACAAAAAGGGAATAAGGGCGATGTCCATGGATGGGTTGCATCCGGACGGGAAACTGACCGTAAAGTACGCCACTACATGCCATCTGCGTGGTTGGCTCGACCCAGGTAGGTACACGAGCGCAGAGTATGTCTGTTTGGTGAGCCCATTAGGGCGATTCGGGCGGTCTTTTCTCCTATTTGCGGGAGGTATGGCTGCAAGTGGATCAGCTGCCCGCAGTGCCCTATAGTCTGCCCATAAGCATGATTCTATACGCACAACATTCAGTCACCGACCTGAGGGCTGCTTTCGCGTCTTTTTCTTCTTGGGTGCACTCCATTTTTTCTTCGTAGAAGAGATAATCACCACGCATTCGACTTTGGGACCTGATGACTACAGCATAAAAATGCAATCAAGCAAAAGGTTGCGAAGGGAACACTGACCACCTTCTCCCGTCAGTCCAACGTAACAGACCTCCGTCGTTCTCGACTTCTTCCCACACGAATATGTTCCCTGATACCAGCTGCTCGCGCTCGCTGGCAGTCAGACGACGCCTGATCAACGGAAGCATATTAAGCCTAACGGCTTCCAAGACGACATGGGCATCTTGTGCATCACGAAGGTCTAGCAAGGGATGAGTTGGGTACGTTCAACATTCATAGAGCAGTTTCAACATACGGAGGGAAGGATGTGTAGGGGGGCCGGATTGAATGATGGTTGAAGGCATTTGACCTGTCAAAGGGACGAGATGCGAGATCGACTTTCATAGTCTATTCGGACTGGCTGGGCTTTTATAAGAATCCAGAACGTTGCAGGGCATGTGGCGGTCCGACATGAATGACCGGGTAATGTAAAAGGCAAGGATCATTCCTTAGAGGTAAAGATTAGATCGGTGATCCTCTGGCAAACAATGTTTGGCGAGGGGGCAGGGACGAAAACCGGAAGCAGGCTATGTCGATAGTTGCCAGCGTGAGCATTTCTCGATATAGGGATGGCTATGGAGCGGGGTCGAATGTCCTGTAAAGGTGGGTAAAAGAAACGTGACATGAGACAAACCTTGTTTATGCAGCCCGCCCCAGGCACCGGTCATAAATTGTCGACGAATCCTGCTAGATCTATCAAAGAGCCATATGTGTCCACGGAGAAAAGAAACCGAGTTAGCTCAGATGATTAATCCAATGGACCTTTCTCACATACAGAGAAAAACTTCCGGATAAACCGTGCTCCCATAGGGTAAATAATTTCCCTGGCACTGGGCCTTATCGATATCCTGAGCAACTAGTATTGAACTTTCAATAGATCTAATGCATTGTTTACAGTGAGCACCTGCCACGTCTCCACTACGTCCACAGCCGCACTGTGCAGGCAAACTGAATATATCCGCAGCGGACGTCTTCCTTTGCCGAGGCTCATTACCACCCTATACCCGCCGTCGTGCGGAGCCGGCATGCCAAGCCGTATTGGATATGTTTTTAATGAAAAAAAGTACACCGTATACCACTCACCTTTCAGAGCACTCCAGACTCGTTTGACCGGGCGGTTCGGTAGTCTGCACAAGCAATCACAGCCGCAACGTCTGCATTCAGGAATTCCATTCTTCATCAAAGATCTCGAACCGTTGCCAAGCATTCGCGCTATGGCTTCCGTTCTGACGCCTACACGTGGATACTTGGTCGCGCTGTTAACGGAGTGCTCCAAGGCTGCGCAACCAGATTAGCTCGGAGTTGCCGTTTCGGTAGGGTATGACGGTCCGCCATCGCAGCACAGGCACGCACTAAACTGAGTGCTACTGATAGAACCATCGCTCTTTGTGCGGTCTCTTCCCTCACGCCAAGCATTGTAGTTGTAAACCCAACAAGGCAGCCCCAGCAACTCGGACAGCGACTTGACACGTGGTACATGCTCCATGGCACATCGCCATCACTAGCATCAGGCGCCTCATCAGCAGCACACAGCGCCGAGAGCTATGACAGCTGCGCACGGAGGTAGTTTCTCGGACGCCGGGAAGTCTACAAGACCCGCTGGCGGAGTGTTTCTGTCCACGGACGCGGTTGAACAATCGTGCCACAAAAAGTGTCTACGGTGGTCCGACTCTCGGTGCGTCAGGAACAAGGAGGAAAAATCCGAAGCCTGTACTTCCCAAAAAGACTGAGATTGAGCTGGAAGTTGGCTCAGTCGTAATACGACGCTTGATCGACAAGGTTCTCGGAGTTTGTCAAAATACTGGTACCCGGTTAGTGCCTTTTGGAATATTTGCCTCCATTTGGACATAGTAGTTACTGAAGCAAAACAAAAAGTGAACAGACCAAAGAGGGATTGTATCCCCTTACACCATTGATATTGGCATGAGTGCTAGCCAGCACTTCGAGGAAGACACGGTGCGAGTGGTATTTCTCCCCAACCATGTGCGCACTTTGTTGTTGGGCGCCCCGGAAGCCGAAACACGTTTCTCACAAATAAGCCGTCCCAGTCACCAAAATGGTTTGGCTCTCACAAATCATTTGACATTAACATTGCTTCCGGCCTGCTGAGTCCTCGCCGTTCTCTAGCTCTATATATCACGGGCGCAGAATGGTGGCCCTCAGTGGTTCTGCTTCGTTGACCTTGCTTTTGTAAATATTAATAAAGCGGAACAGGCTCCAATTCGAATGTGCCAAGTAGCAGCTGAAGAAACTTGGTATTATGGAGGAAGCTTATTTAATCTCCGGTTACAATGGCACCGGTTCCGGTTGAACACTGGATCCGGTCGACAGGGACAATGATATTGGCTAGCCACCCAATTCGTGTCGTGTGCCTCCGTTGCATCGCGCGAACTTAGACGGAGAACGAGGGCTATTGTGTCATGACCCTAAACATTTTTGACGCTTTTTGTCAGCGTGCTTCCGCAACTGTTCCGTAGAAGGAAAAAGTGAATGTGACGTTGCAGAATTTTTTTAATATAGTTTTACAGGTTCCGAAAATTTGCTTGTGGCAGCTCCACGGAGCTACTGGTCGATTAACAGTCCAGGTTTCAAAATCAATATTGCAGAAAAGGGGAACGGCTAATGCAGTAAGCGTTTGCTGTGCGGCGGGACTCCAAAAAAAAAGATAAGCGACATTTGTTTAGAGGGGATGATTTCTACTTTGTCCGTTGTTCATCAAAGATGGTCACCAGGACATAGGCCCATGATGGAACAGTTTGGTCGAGGCAGCGTTCCGGGATTTTGTACTTTGGGAGAGGGATTGTCATTTCCTCGGCCGCACCGGAGTCCGGAAGCAACTCAAATGCCTGGTAATGCACGTCGGGTGTACTCGGGTTGTTGCTCCGATCCGTCCCGTCACGATGTTTGCATCAGATCGGACGCTTCCGATTTCCGTTCAATGCTTTCGTAAGCTGAAGCTTCTCCCGCCTAACTCTCGTCAACTAAATGAGTGCCGGTGCGTATTGATTGATTGCTCCGTTTCAAAAGCACCACTGTTCCAATCTAACACCTTGGTAGACACCACGAACGATGGAGGCTTGTCCATCACTCGCGCTATGCGGCGAATTCTCGCCAAGCCCGGATTCATCAGTGGTAAAAAGGGCAGTGAAATCCTGCGCAACATGTTTCAGCAGCGTATGTATATCTTGGTCGCACTCCATCCGACTCGCCTTGACGAGTTGACATGTCGTGTTCCTCGGCGCTCTAACCGTGCTCCATTTTTCCCACCCCAGAATTCGCTGAGTTCAACCCAAATCACCTTTCTCGTTTCGCCTTAGACTGTATGCGGGGCAGTTTTGACGCGGTTAAGGCGGTGTGTCAAAACATTTTTTCTTGTGTTGCAGTGCAGGCGTGTCTGACCCTGCATTTTCCTCGTTCAGGCTATCGATTCTGGTGCCGCGCCGGATCTGACCACTACTCAGACGCCATTCCAGTTCGGATTTGTCGCCTTTGCTGTCCTTGGCGCACAGCGCCTCCAGCCCGTCTCTGGGGATGCCCAGCAGATGAAACACCTCGATGTTATCGCCCATCTCATTGCCTCTGGTGCACCACCCGACATCCCCGACATTTCAGGCCATACGGCACTTCACCACGCGTGCACGCCACCACTCGGACACGTCGCGGCTACAAAACTGCTACTGGAAAGGGGTGCCAATGTAAATGCACAGAACCGCTACGGGGAGGTGCCTATCTTTTTTCCCTTTCAGGGAGGGGATATTCCGCTCGTCGATCTTTTGATGGAGCATGGCGCCGACTTGGATATTGCGGACGGCAATGGCGATACACCCAGAAAAATGTGCACTGTATTTGGTGCGGAGGTTACTGCCGCTGTTCAGCGGTGGGAACGCAAACGCAAGGGTGAGGTGGCTCCCTGGGAAGAGAAACGGTGCGAGAACTGCAAGGTCAAGAGGAGTGGGTTGTTGCAGTGCGCGAGATGTCACTTAGTTCGCTACTGCTCCCCCGAGTGCCAGCGTGGGTCGATCCCTTTTTTTTGTTCCTCCGATCAAAACGGCAATGCTAATATTGTCTTACTCATGCTGTGGCGGATTCGTGTTCGGCAGGCGCGCATTGGAAGACTCACAAGCCGGACTGCCACGCGTTTTCCCCAGAGACAACCGTCACGCTCAAGCCGTTCTATACCGATGCATCCTCAGCGCTCTCCCGGGCGGACCTCACTCGCCAGATGCTCGGTCTTGCGAAGCCCGCGAGTTCTGTTACACGGCCGGGAACGACCGTCAAGGAAACGGCCCCTGGAAAGGAGGACAAGGGCATGGTGATCAAGGTGCAGATTCCCGTCGGGTTGGATCCCAACGTTTCCGTCCAATCCTCGATGGCGGGGCTATTTATTTATAACAAGAAGCGGGATTTTGTGTGCACCGTTCAGAGAAAGTCCAATCCGGCTGCGTATGACGCCATCGTGCGGATGGTGAAGACTCGTGGTGTCAACGGTGCAAAGGCCTATTTCGTCGCGGAGCTCAAGAATCCAAACGAATTGGTCGTCAATATATCTTCTGTATTGGCGGAGCAGCCGTTTTGAGCTGGTTTTTATCCGCTCTTTCTGTTTTGTACCAATGATCACCCAATATTGGCGTTCTAAACGTTTTCTCGGCAGAAAAACCATGTACACTAGAAACAAAGCAGAGCGTCTGAAAAATTAATATTTGGTTCTTACAATTACTGTGTCGTATATCGTTGGACACCAACGTTGTATGAGCGTAAGTGGGTATAAAAATATTACACATATCAACAGATCGACATCTTCTCATCTTGATTCGCCTTGGCAATAGCGTCGAGCTTTTGCTGCGTTTCTGCCATTTCCTCCTCCCATGCCTTCCACGCAGCGGAATCTTCCGCCCACAGGGCGTGGCATTCGTGACAGCGAATGTAATAGGCAGTCGCCTGGGGACCATATCCCAGCAAAGTGCTGCACCATCATCCAACAACCATGATATCAGCGTTCGCACGCCATTGGACCCCTTGAAAAAATTACAGAGTGACGTACAATTCGGGCAAGACATCACCGACGGCGTCGATATCATCTTCTGGCAGGCAGTCCTCACAAAACGCCTTGGGACACGTCTGGCACCTGGCAACGTCGTACCCCATTCAGCTATGCACGGGAAACAAAAAAAAACTAAGGAGAACGTGCCGAAAGAGCATCCCACCCGACTGCGCCGTGTTCCGATCGCAATCAGCACAACTGTGCTGACTACACACCACCGACGCCATCTTTTTCAACTGGGCTTTCGTGAGGCCGTGGCACTTTGGATGAAACACTGCATGAAGGTTTATGTTTCGTTGCGTCAGCGAATAGCACGTCCCGTAAGGTGCCCTGGGGCGTACCTCGTGGGCACCGGCTACACACGGCCACTTCGCCACCATCTCTGCAGTAGATGCACCAGTCCTCAGTTTCATATTTCGTTTTGGTTTTCTCGGGCGTTCGCTTAGCCTCGTCGGCAGGCTAAAAACTTTGCGGTGAGCGAGGCAGTTCCTTGAACAGCGGATACCTTTCCCTCGGGCAGCTCTCACCTCTTCCAATCCGATGCTATCAGGCACGACGTGTGAACCATCCATAACGTCAAGCCGACTCATTTCTTCAGGTTTCTGGAGCTCCTTCCACTCCTGGGCGATCTGTTGGTTGTTCTGCGGCCGACGAAATACTTGGCCTTCAAACAGCCGGCTTTGCACTTGCGCAACCCCACTCAATAATCGCTGTTCCTCTTCCTCGGCGTCTTGAGCTAGTCTGTCGGTAGCATCTTCTGTTTTGATGGCTGACTGATCAGAGTCTAGACCACCATCGCCACCGGCAGCTAAGCCTTTTTTCATTCGTGCGTTCCTGACACCCTCGCGTGTCCGTGACTCTTCTAAAATAGCACGAATAGGCGCATTCAAAAAGCGACTTAGATCCATCAGGTTGTCGTCCTGTGAAATGGCACTGCTACCCCTGCGCAAAATGTCCATAAGCTCCGCCAACTTGAGTTGTTGGGCGCTTTCTTCGGCATCTTTGTCGCCACCCGAGGAAGAATTGGCAGTGCTGGAGATGACCTTGAGGGAAAGGAACAGTTTGCGACGGATCCGGTCGAGCATCTGATCTTCGACACTCCCTACACAGATCAATCGGTATACCTTATGCAGCTCGGTAAACTAGCGTGATGGGGTGGCCATGGGACAGGACGGACCTTGACAACCTTTGTTTGCCCAATACGGTGCGCTCGTGCAATTGCTTGAAGGTCATTTTGTGGATTCCAGTCGGAGTCACACATAATGACCGTGGACGCTTTGGTGAGATTGATACCTAGGCAACATCAGTCTCACGCCAGACTACGCAGTTTCCAAATTCGCGACCGACCCAGACCACCGGCCTTCGTAGATACCAGAAAGACCTTGTATGCTTCACGAAAGGATATTCAGCGAAGGTAAATATGAACATGGAACATCCTCTTACGCGATTTCTCTTGTTGGAACTGGTAGTAAAGTTAAGGCTGCGTAATTTTACTGTTCCACGAACACGCACCAGTCTGATATCTAGGTTGCGTCGTGGGCGCGGGGTGCTCCCGTCAAGCCGTGCATAGCGTATGTCCCGAAGTTCCATAAAATCCTCGAGTAAATCTAGCATACTATCAAAGCGACTTCACCAACAGAACGCATGGAAAGGCGACGAGATATACCTCGTCCATTGCTGTCCGCAATAAGTGAATTGGATTAAAGTAAAATAACACGGCTGGTGCGCCAAGACGTACAGAGAAGATGAGAACACGTTCTCCATTCGGGAGGATATCGGAGAGGATCTTGTCGATGACAATAAGTTTCGAGGAGGAAGCAACTATATGCTCTCCAATATCGTAAGGCATTGGAACCGCATCCGTAAGCATATATGGGCTGGGTACGTTCGAGTTTACAAGTTCGTGAGGTAAAGACATGGAAGTACAACTTACTGGTCGCAGACTTTACGCAGTTGCATCAACAGATTCATGAGTTTCCTCCAACCTGAGAAACAACATCAGCAAATATTGACTTCTCCAGACCTATTACCATCTTACGATCGGTCTCGCCACTCGCCGTTCGTTTAATCTGAGTCGCGATTTGTTCCCTGACTTCTCTACGTCCATCGTTGTCCGGCCCATCTTCTAGTTTACTGGTAAATATCTCCTGCAAGTCTAACGTATCCATTCTAGTCAATAACCGATATGTCCAGAACCTCTGGGATTCTGTCAAAGGTATAAATACTGTCAACTCATCGCGCGGTGGGACACTGATCTCGACAGTGTCTTTGGTCCGACGTATCATGACTACTTTTAGAAGTTCCTGAGCGGCTTTGAGCATGGGAATAGAGTAGGTCCCCTTGGTGAGGTTGAATGATTCGCGGAATATGCGCTCCGAAGCAAAGGTGAAGACTGTTGGGTATAACCAATGCAAGAGGCTCCAAAGTTCGAGTAGGTTGTTCTGCACGGGAGTGCCTGTCAATACTAGATAGAGTTACAAATCGATCAACTTAGCAAAGCGACGCTGATGTCACATACTCAGCCGGTATAAGGAACCCAGTCCTTTGATCTTAGTTGTCATCTGAGTATCCGAGTTTTTGATCCTATGGCCTTCATCGAGAATACAATAAAACCATCTTCGCGTCTTGAACCAACTGTCGTCCGCAGCGTAAGCGTCATATGTTGTGATACAAAGGTCAAATTTGATTTCCTCATTACGGACGCCCAATTTGAGGCGCTCGCGTTCGGGTTGTGTGCCATGGTATCTGAAAATGTTGAAAGAAGGCAACCAACGGGTAGCTTCCTGTTATACATAGAAGTTTTGACCCTTTTAGTGGAACATAGACAAAGGGGACATACATTTTGCCAAGAGGACAAAACAGAGAGGGGACATATAATGAGATGAGGATCATGAGGATCTGTGAGAACAAATTTCATATTTAGCAAACGCACGAATCATTGCAACCATGGAACGAACCATTCGAGTGTTCCTTGATGTATGCAAACAAGGAGAGGGTCTGCAAATAGTCAGAATGCAGACTAAACCAGTAGACATTGCATCCTAACCTGCAGCGTCTTGCCAAGGCCCATCTCTACAGATGCATTATCGAGTAAAAATATGGCACCATCCTCACACAGACCTACCATCTCCGAGTATGCAATTCATCCCTTAGTAAAGAGTGTTTATCGCCATGTTCTACAGCCTGATAACAATACTTACCATTGTTGTACATGTGCACGAGGAATGCTAACCCTTGCAGCTAAGGATGCAAATTAGTTGCTCGATTCTGCCGCCACAGCTCGAATGACCTACTTGATAATCCTTCATCTCACCCCCTTGAATCAAAGCCGGCTGTTTCGTCAACACCTGGTACGGGACGTAAGTCACATTGTCTCCATCTTCAGCAAGCTCCTTGCTGAGCGCGTCAAAATAGGAGGTGCTCGGCAACAGAGGCTGGAAAAGGTCTCGATGACAAAACAACCAGCGCCGCTTCGCGTTCTCCAACATGACGCGCCTCGCATTGATCACGATCGTCAACTGTCAAATAGTTGGCATGAAAACCAAACGAGAAACAGAACAAAGACGCGTCAGTTCGTCACTTAGCCTAGTGGCACAATTAGCTTACGGCTTTTTTGCCCTCCACTTTTTGCTTCTTCCCAAGTGTCACGAGAGGGATTTCATTCTCCAAGATCGAGTTCAGACGTGCCCGCTTGCCCTTACGGACGGGCATGGCGTCAACTTTGCGCTTGGGTAGTGTCGCGTTGGGTGGCGTCGCGTCGCCGACGATGGTGGTGGAGCTCGACGCACCGATCACATCCAGCTCGTCGACGTCGGACTCGTCGTGAAAGGGGAACGCGACTTGCTCGGCAGCGTTGGTCATCATCGCGGTCGTCCGTCGAAAAATACCATACAGCAGCGCTCTAATTCTGAACCTGAACCTTGATTTAGGGCAGGCAAAGACGCGCTTCAGCTTGATTGGATTACACAGCCACTGTTTCTCAAGGTCTACGGTGTTGCCTTGGTTGTCTCGACCTTGCTTGCAAAGCAACGAAAGGGCTTGCCCATCCCGCCGCTTCAAGCCAACCTGGCCACCAGGCTAGTATGAATCGACCATGGGGATGACCCGCCAAAATTCGTTCGAGATAGTAATCGATGGGGATGCCCTGTGGATAGAGTTTGGCTGTTTCTTCAATGCCAAGTACGATTGCCTCACGTCAAGATATCCATTTCCCTTTGTTCAATCATGAGGAAAATTTCGAGACGAGGTGGTGGATTATTTGGAACCTTGGATAGAATGTCGGTCAGACGTTTAAATGAGAGAAAAGGGCGATCATGGCTCACCCAAGTTTATTAGTTTATAAGCCAATAATGCCCCAGAGCGGGACCAGGATCGTCATATCGTTGGTGACGGTCGTTGGTAACGACATACTGTTCCAGGCAATGTTTAAAAGTGTCAAAAATATCAATCGTAAGCGAGCCATTTTCTTTGCACTGATCTTCCAATAGTGCTGGATATACCAGAACCCGAAAACACTCAAGGCGGAAGCGATTGCCTGACACAAACCGAGACATGTATTCTGCAAGAATGAAAAGTTGAGTTTGTCATTCTGGCAGATGGACAATAGAGGGCCAGTAGCAATTAATCCCTAAATAGCTTGTATTCAGTAGAGAGAATAGCTTTCAGAAGATGGGTAACTTGCGTCTTGAACGAGGAAATATACGAATAGATACACAAAGGTATGTGGAAGATATTTATAAGTCTTGAAAGCCGCCCAGATTTATACTCGATGTGAAAATAATGCATCCATTTTGTGGAACCAGTCCGTTACTTGCTTCCATCCTATCGTAAGGTAGTTCTCGCCTTTCGGAAGAGGAGGACCTGGACGAGGTGATTGTAGCTGACTAACTTATGATCAGTTGCTTCAGATTTCCTTCATACTGACCAGGTACATCACCAAATGCCAATGCAAAATCCAATGTAAGTTAATTATACCTTGGTTCGGAGACGATGCCTGGTAATGACGCACAGACCAAGTACATAATTATTCGCCGCTGGATCATTTGCTGATTTCGATGGGATCAGGAGTGCTAAGCTCAAAAGGTCAACGACCACATAACCGATTTCACTGTGCGCCTGATATGCGATCATAATGATACGGTCATAAGAGATCTATACGTTATGACATACCGTGGATATATTGTTGATTCTATTGTTCTCGAGAGACTCTTCACTCTCATATTGTTCATGTACTCGGCGAGAGCGGGGAGTACTCCGAGCTAGGAGAGGGAATACAGCAGCATATAAAACGAGCGCAATTTCATAAAGCACAAATCCAATAATGTATAGCATCGTGACAAGCCTCCAGCGACCCGGAGCTAGGTACGAATTTTAATAAATGCACAACAGTAATTTGACAAAGTTATAATCGCACGCACACGTAAGAGTCATACACGCATATTATACAACCCAACTGATGACCGTGAAAGTCAACAGGAACCATGGACTAAATGAGCGGTAATTGCATGCTGAACGTATCGTCACGAATATCGCTATCATGGAAGCAAAGCCGATCCCATTTGAAATGAGGATAATGCTTGCGACAGACTGGGTACCATCCATCCAAGGAAGGTCACATTTTCCCGAGGCGGTATTGGAAAGATAGGACGAGCCTAGTCCCGCTACTGGATTATAGCTAGCAGCGGTAGCAAGGTTTTGGAATAACGTCTTGAGCAGCGCCCATTGGCCCGCACCTTGTGAAAAGCTACTGATAAGAAGAAGCACATGGGATGCGTCGACGGCCTACATTATTACCGTTGTAATAGACTATGTCCGCATCAGCAAACAGGGGACGAAAAATTACTAGGGGAAGACGATACACGATAATAGCTCCAGAGCTCTTTGCTGGCGACTATAGGCTCGTCGATCTGCATCATCGCAACGGGTTCTGGAGTTTTTACAACCTTGTCAGAGGCGCAGAGTCCGACGCCGAACCGGCTTTTTCTTTCCTATTTGTCAATTCAACAGGGTAAACTAGATACCCGGGAAGAGAGACGAGTGAATGGTGAAAGTGTGGAGGAGTGCTCACATTGACGCCCGATTTATTGCGTGATAACGAGAAACCGTTTGTCAAAAGGAATTAGAATCATCGAAAGCAGGTTCTATGAACACACTAAGTTCTCACCACTGAGCTGGCAGATGCCCGTATCATGCTTCGTCGAACTCGAACCAGGAATGCCAGAGTCATGATACAGCTCCACACTGTCCGACCAGCTTCGCACTTCCTCAAATTGAATATGAATCATTCATCTTCCTGGAAACTTGGACTACTAACAGAGTGCATCGTTCAGTTTCATCGTAATTTAGTCGAAAAACTCACAAAAAAATTAGTCACCTAAGGTACGGCGGTGCTAGC
This sequence comes from Austroboletus rostrupii, assembly GCA_038089255.1. Taxonomy (NCBI): domain Eukaryota; kingdom Fungi; phylum Basidiomycota; class Agaricomycetes; order Boletales; family Boletaceae; genus Austroboletus; species Austroboletus rostrupii. Next base: position 23,339 of record JBBPKM010000014.1, read on the forward strand.
AGTGAGTTGCCACTGATGCCACAGCTAGTATCGGACGGTAAAGTTCAACAAATGCGGCAATAGTGACTTAATCGAGTCCCTCGTGTCTTTGGTGAATAAAAAGGGATGACATTCCGAGAGCTCTGATAACAACTTCAGTCAATGCTTATAAAATCATCATACGCTATTCGATAGAAAATGTCACGTAAATGGAGGTTACCTCGCGTTTACCGCTTCCTACGCCAAAGTTCTTCCTCTTCCTCCCTCCCGATCATTGCAGCATAGGAGCAAAGAGAGTCGATGATGTATAGGTGTCGTTCTGATTAGTTGGAAATCTTCAGCTAGTAGACTGGTGGGTACAGACAGGGTTTTATTAGCTTGGAATAGGCTCAGAGGAATTCCAGGAGCTGAGAATTATCAAGTCACACGTCACATCGCATGAAGCAGCCGGGTGCAAAACTATGACCAAAAATTTTGGCGTTGTATGATCTCCATGCATTACCAGTGCTCTATTACATCACACCACAGTAACCTCGATGGCGTTCTTCATGTCAGCATTCGATGAAGAATACTAGAACAAATTAGTCATCAGTTTTGCTCCCATACATACCACTCACCTCATCTTGGACAGAGTGATGTGTCGTGTCGATCCTGATGGATATGTTCTGTGGCGTGCGCTGATAAAGATAAGTAAACGAGGATGTGTTATCTTCAAAGTACATTGGCTTACCTTTGATGAACTGATCATCGTCCCACGGCGACCTTCAAGTGACATGTCATCCGAGCGAGATGCATCCTTCAACCCTTTTCGAGCGTTCAAGTTTGCAAGAAGGGAGTTGCAATACACTGTAAACGAGAGCATGAATAAAACAGACGCATCACTGCGGGAATAGTACGAACATCGTCCGATGCAAAAGTAGAATGTGATGTAAGTGAACGTCCGTGGCCAAACAGACAACTATGACAAGTCGGCAACAATCAATGGCAGGTATCCAGGGATGCTCACGGATACTAGCGATCCTAATGCACAAAAGCTACTGCGTCGTAAGTACTGTGTGCCTCAAAGAAATCCACAAACTGACCTCGTTAGAAGGCCGGTGTTGATGCTATACATGACCTAAGTGGCACATTCGTCTTTCGATGGAAGTGAGGCCGTCGAGGTATACACTTACCAATCTGTTGACTAGTGTGTCGGATCTGATCACAAAGCGTTGTGAACAATGATTGTGTAGATGTGCCAAAAGGCCCACCTCTGGAAGCCTGTTCGAGATATATGCAACATAAAACAAAGCGACACGGCTATAAGGAGATCTCCTGCAACGGAAAGCACATTGACTGCCTTCAAAATACCCTAGGTTCCTCATTAGTCGATACTCAAACTTTCGGGGGTTCTTTTATTTACGTTCAGAGCACGAATTTTCTGAAATGCGTCAAGACTTCCGCTAGCGTAGCATATGTAAGTCGTCAATTAGAATCGAATATGAAACAAAAACGTACGCTTCGATGGCAAAGACTAAATAATGACATTGTCAATGATGTTCACAAACAAAGTCACTTATAACTTGCCTATTGCTACGACTATAGACAATATGTGATGAGGAAAGCGAACTCAGAAAATACAACTCACTAAACTGGGCAAGAATCAACACTACCTTAAAGGAAAAGTAATTAATAAATCAGATCTTACATTTCAAATCCTACCGCTTACAATTGGGACAGTGATCAGCCAGTTATTGTTGCTGACTGCGAAACGACTTAATGGCACTACTCAATCAGAAGAGAGTGGGAGTGAATGTACGTTTGTAAACACGTAGCCCAAGGAAGCATTGAACGAAGAGCGTTGTGAAGGCCTAGTACGGCGGGGTTATTAAGAAAGGATTCTTGCAGGTAAAAAAAGCTTGCATACATTGAAATAGACTTCGATCTCGTCAAGTCGTGAGTCAATCATTCTCATTTAAGAAAATAAAATAGCATACGACCATGCTCCTGATGGGAAGTGCGCACATAAGTTGTGTAAAAAAACATTTACTCACCATACAACCTTTTCGAGTACATCATATACCCCGAAATTAGTAACGAGGTAGGTATACACTATAAATGGGTGAGGACATAAGATGTACAGGCAAATGTGATCATCCTTGCCCGCATGCGAGATCATAGCCTGATGGGCAGTGTCTGATACGAATGCAGCAACGACCTAGAGCACTACATGAGAATAAATAAACGCGGATCCATATAAACTGACTATGAGCTTGTTGTGCCATGGGTCCAAAGGATAGCGATAATAGTAAATCCACGTCTGCACGCAAGTGACTACCATTTTCCCCTTCAAATGGACTGGAAACGAAAAAGAGTGTTGGCACGCACATCCGTATAGACTATCAAATGGATTAATGAGCGCAAATTTTACAATGAGTCCCATGCTCACATCGCTGCCAAGATAACTCCGATGAGAAGAGCACCAAAACTGAAGTGGATGGTCAGATGAGCGAGAAAAGCGACAACACGAAAGTGGAAATACGTGTTATGCAGGGATACCATCGGCGGAAAGGCAACAAACAAGAGAAAGGGACGCAGACCTTAGGGACATGTTACATATAATTCAGGACTTGTTTATATTTGTCGGCCGGAGTAATACTTAGTGTCTCAGAGTCCCCCAGATTTCGACCTCGGGTCGCCGAGTCGGCCGTAGTCTATCAAGTAGTCGGCAACTGAGACGTCATTGCAATAACATAACATATCGTAACTTACAAATCCGAAGGTGACCGATCGAAGCGGATAGAGCGTAGACCGTTGGCGGCTGCGAAGGCAACGACCACGGCGTGGCTTGGGCCCGGTGTCGATTGACAGACCAAAGAACAAGACATCCCGGGCACTGTCGGCAGAGTAGGCGGCTAGAGGCGATTCTGAAACTTCCTGTGTGTAACCACTCTGGGTTACCTAGGTCTCGTGGCTAGTACATATACTGTCCGGGATACTGAATAGTGTACATTCAGAATTTCCATCCTTTGGCTGAGCGGCTAAGCACGGCGGTCTGGTCGTTACACTGTGTCAAGGAGATCAGCGTCAAACCTGTTGCAACATCCAGGCATCATATTGCCTATTTTTACGGGTGCATGTCATAACAATACAAAATAGCGCACATCCCCAATGACAACACTCACCATTGTTGTATATGTAGGACGAATTGCGACTAGAGGTGCAACTTAATCTTGCCACCACAGCTCGGACGACCCACTGCCTGATAATCCTCCGTCGAGTCAAATTCGGCTATTCTCCTGAAACGGGACGTAGGTTGGCACAAGGTCTCGATGACGAAACAATCAGCAGTGTTGCCTCACGTTCTCTGACATGATGACGCATGGATTACGATCATCAACTGTCAACAATTGGCACTGAGACCGGACAAGACGGGGGAAAAACCCCTCGGTCTGTCATTCAGTCTAGTGACACATTGGCTGCCCCTTTTTTTTTTTTGCTTTCTGCGAATACCATTCTCCGACATCGATTTTACACATAAAGCTCCAGCAAGTGTTCCGGTGTATCTTCCACTGATAGCACTCGTATCGCTGAGAATAACATTGTCAAGTGTCACCAGGTGCGCCCCAATTTTTTTTTTTTCGTTCGCGAGTTAGTGCTCAAGATCATTTGTCAATGTTTCAACACGATACATGGAACCCAGAAAAACTTTTGCGAGGTTTGAATAGTCAATGATTACTTCCATGAATCCATCTCACCGGGTCGAATCCCCATACTTTCTCAGAATGGTTAGTCAAAGATTGCTTTTATGAATTTATTGCATCACAGAGGTCAACGGATCCGTGGGTTCGCCAGTGACGGATTCGAAGGAGCGCATCATGTTCCATCGGGTTCACCTTTCCAAAGCAGACTTTTTAAAGCTTGCGTTCACGCCCTGCCACTGTACACGTGCGATAATAGCTGTGTACCCTATGTTGCAGAGCAATATGAGTAGCATTCACTGGAGAATAAATAGGTTCTGCGTCGACATGACTAGTTTTTAGCTATTGGCCAAGAAATTGACCCCTTATGGCTTTGCTCTCACCATTACTCGCCGTTGGCCTCGGTTGTGCTCGTGGAGCACTCAGGCTGGTGTCATTAGCCATCCTCCTGATGTCACTGAAAGGGACTCCACAAACTGCGCCGCCGACGCGAGATGAGCCACTTCATCTGACAGAGTTGTATGGCAACCGGACAGGTACGCAAACTCGACGTTCCGCAGGTCGCAACAGGTGACCACCGCAAAGACAGCTGTTCCTTGTTGGGCAGACCGTGGTAAGAAAGATGAAACCGTTCGTTCTGTCCAAGCACTTTCGTCACCTGGTCGATGGACTACGATGACCCCTCCATACGCGTGAATATGGCACAATCGTCGACTCGTTCTCCAACTGCCGTCAGCTCATCCGCTATCGTGTGGAGCTCGGTGGCAGCATCGATCACAGTACCAGGGCCACACAACCAGAGGTAGTGGAGTGACTTACAACAAACGGGAACGCAAAAGTCTTGTACGTGTAACCATCCCAACTTAGATTTTGACTACTTACGAACCGCATTGTTTAGACTATCCCAACGAATGGATGGGCTACATACACCGGCCAACGTACCTGAGCGGCAAGTTAGGCACCCTAGTGGACGAAGACTAAGTGCTTCTCGGTGGGCTAACACGATTGTTTCATCCAAATCATCTATCGTACCAAGCTTCTTATATCGGTATTGCAGACAAATTTCCATAAGGTTCCCTCGCGGACAACGGGCCAGGGAGTCTCGACTACCGGAAACACATTCGTTTGAGTCTTCTATGGCTTTAAGCTTCGCCATTTGGTCACGACCTTGGATAAGCATATCATGATAAATCATTTTCGACGGGTAGTTAGGATGCAGAGACCCCCCGTCGAATGTGCTAGCCAACATGACATCTACAAAAGAACGCGCAGTCAAGTGCATGATAGTCTTGTGTCAAGTAGTCGGTCGGACCTTGGGTGGCAGGCCTTGGACTTCGTGCAATGTATTATACGCGCCGGTTTTTCTATTTCAACAACTCGGAGAGCAGACAATGGGTTTATTCAGCCTCGCCGTCTGGAGATATTCTTACAGGATTTTTGGCTCAAGATACACAGGTAAAGTGTTTTTGAGGGGATGTTTGAGATCGTGGTCTGGTCGACACCTTTGTGAACGATAGTAGTGCCCGTCCACCTCAGTGCTCTATTCCATCATGCTACAGCCACAATGGTGTCCTTCATGTCAGTATTCGATGGAGAATACTAGGGCCAGTTAGCCAGCAGATTCTCCCCCATATGGGCTGCTCACCTCATCCTGGACAAAGTGGTGTGTCCTGTCGATCTTGATGGATATATTCTGTGGCGCGCGCTGCCAATTACAAAGATAAATGGGGACGAATCATCTTTTAAAACGTGATGGCTTACCCTTAACGAGCTAATCATGGCGTCAGGGTAATCATCAAACGACATGTCCATGTCGTTCGAATGAGATGCCTGCCTCAACCATTTGCGTGCGTTCAGGTTGGCAAGAAGGGAGTTACAATACACTATAAAGGAGAGCATGAATAAGACAAACGCATCACTGCAAGCATATAACGAACATCGACCGATGCAAAGGTAGAACGTGACGTAGTAAAATGTTTGCGGCCAAATGGACATCTACGACAATTGAAGACCGGCGACGATCAATGGCAGGTATCCAGGGACGCTTACAGACAATAGAGACCCCATTGCACAAAAGCTACCGCGTTGTCAGTACTGTGCACCTCAAAGAAACGCACAAAGTGACCTCGTCAGAAGACCGGTATGAATGCTGTACACAGCCTAAGCGCAGCATTTATTTTTCGTTGATAATAACGCCGTGGGAGTAAATACTTGCCAACTTTTTGACTAGGGTGTCGGATCTGATTTGCGAAAAATTCATCGTGAGCAATGATTACTAGTACACGTCCCAAAAGGCCCACCTGTAGAGGCCTGTTCGTGACGTATGCAGGATAAAACAAAGCGATACGGCAATAAGGACGTCTCCAACTGCGGAAAGCACATTGACTGTCTTCGAAAGATCCTAAATTCTTCATTAGCCAATGTTCAAACATCCGATTCTCTTTGATTTACGTTCAGAGCACGAAGTTCCGCGAACGTCTGATAACGTGCGCTAGGGTAGTGAAAGAAAGTCTTCGATTAGAACCGAAAATGAAATAAAAACGTACCCTTTGGTAGAATAGACTATAGAATGACATTGCTGTTAATGACGTTTACAACTGATGTTTCTTGTAACTTTACCTATGGTTGCGACTATAGAGAACGTACGTGGAGAAAAGTGAACTCAGGAAGTGCTATATATGACCTACCGAACTGCGCAAAAACCAACATTGCCTAAAAGAAAAAAGAACTGAGAAATCGGATCTCAAACCCTGCATGACTTACAATTGGGACAGATATCCACCATTTGTTATCACCGCTGACTGCGAGACGACATAATGACGGTTGTTAGCAGAGAGCGGAAGCAAACATACGCTTGTAAACACGTAACCCAAGGAAACATTGAACAAAGAATGTCGTGAATGCCTAGTACGGCGGGGGTGACTGAGAAAGGATTCGTGCAGGCGAGAAAAACTCGCATACATTGAAATAGACTTCGGCCTATATCAGGTCGCGAGTCAGTAACGCTCGTCAAAGAAAATAGCAACATACGATCATGCTCCTGATGGGAAGTGAGCACATGAGTTTTTCAAAAAGATTCACTCACCATAGGATATTTCCAAGCGCATCATACACGCCAAAATCCGTAACGAGGTATGTATATACTATGAAAGGATGAGCACACAATACATAAACGCAAGGTGTGGCCACCCTTACTTGAATGCGAAATCACAGCCTGATGGGCACTGTCTGTGATAAAGGCAGCAGTGACCTACAACACGACGTCAGAACAAGGACACATGGATTCACATCAACTAACAATGAACTTGAGGTACCACGGGTCCGAAAGATAGTGAGTATAGTAATATAATGTCTGAACGCAGGTGACTGGCGTTTTCCCTTCTAAATACACTAGAAACGAGAAGAGCGTTGGCACATACATCCATATAGACTACCAGATGGATAGGTGAGTACGAATTTCACAATGCGTGTCCCATACTCACATCGCCGCCACGATGACTGCGATAAGAAAGGCACCATAGCTGAAACGGATGGTCAGATGAGTGCGCACGACAAGCACATAAGTGGAAATACGTGTCATCCAGGAGTGCCATTGGTGGAAAGGAGGATCGTTTCCTCAGCAGCCGGGGGTTAAGAGCAGAAGACGGGGAAAGGGCTCCATGCTGACAGATATATCGGGCCTCCGAGTAGCTCCTTCGAGCAGTCGGTAACCAAGATGCAATTGCCGTATCGAAATTACGAATCCAAATAGGAGCGGATGGATCGCGTCCACTGCACGCCCCCTATGGTTACGTGGAACATCGGCGGCCACGAAGACAATTGCTGCACCGTGCTCGGGGTTGTCTGGGGGATATCAAATGACCTTTCGTTAGAATGATCACCGCGCAGTCGGTGGTCAGAGGCAAATCGCAATTCTGATTGAAGTTCACACGCAGTGCCCGACTTGGGTTCTGCCGGCCGATAACAAGCTGCAACCACAAAGCATCACGGAATCAGGCTCTGAGGGAGAGAAGAAAATAGAGACAAAGGTGGTTTTATCTCCATCCACGCTTGTAAATGTCGAACACAGCCTTCAAGGGGCAAGTTGGGAACGGACAATAAACAAGGATTCAAAAAAAAAAAAGCATGAGATCGGCAAGATCAGGGCCAGTGACTGAGTCACGAATCCCGTGTGCGAGTATTGGTTACAGGTGACCCAATCATAACACGATCCCGCAGTACTCGATGTGCGGAACATTAATGTGAAAATTTCCTCTTCATTTTCATATTTCAATTGATGGTCCACCCCCTCCACCGACATGTGCAATTTGTCCGGGGCAACGATCCAGACCTTTTTCTCCCTTTTTTCAATTCACGTCCTATTGCGAGTAAATGAAGACCCTCGATCTAACTCAGGAATGACACCCAGTTCAGGTCTCTAATAGCATAAAACCAAAAAGTCAACAGCAATAGTCGTGATTGTATATCAACATCTAGAGGTAACTCTACACACGCCTAGATCACTAATACCATCGCTCCCTCAGCCTTTTTCTCCTCACCATCGGCCTCGTCACCCCGATCGCTACGACGAGCCCGACGACAGTCAACACCAACTGCACCTTGTTGAAGTTTTCAGAGAGTACATCAAACGTCCCTGATGGCGCAACGCGCGTCAAGAACAGATCGGTTCCAACCGCCAGAACCAGCGATGTGGACTCGAGCTGCGAGGGAGCAGTCACGATCTGACGCACGTCAGCCACCTGTCCAGGTGTCAACATGAGACACCCGAGGAATCATGCTATATAGACAAACCTCGTGGTAGTGAGACAGAATGAGTCGCCCGTCATCCGATAGGACTGGATCATATTGGACGAGCATCTCCTCGGCTTCTTCGCTCGTTGGTTTTCCTTTTGGTCGGCGCGGGTTCAACAGACGACGTGGAATGGAATGGACACTGTTTTTCCGGCTCGATACTATCCCAATCAAAAACGTCAGAATGCCTTGGTAGAATGCTATTCACAAGCGATGGCCTACTTATGATATCCTTGGTCGACACGCCAAATTTAGTCGTCGTCGTCGCAATGGCCGTAAGGCCGTGCGGTATTACAAAGGCTTGCTCGTACACCGAAAACTCGGTGGTCTTGTTCGAGTAGGATGTGATGTCCGAACTATCAACGGTCATCACTCGACATTCACCCAAGCCGAATAAAGACATACCTCGACATCTTTTCGTCCGGCCTATACCCCTCGTACATTTCTACCGAAACAATACGATAACCTTTGGCACCTCCAGCCTCCGTGTCATCATAATATGAGTAAACTAGCCAATTTTCGTCCAACGTGGCCTGGATATCGCATTTCCCGTCTACAAGGGGTAAAGAGACGTGGTACAACACCGTGCCTTTGACCACATCGACCACGTAGAGGCCGCACGCGAGCGAAGAAGAGGAGGTGCGCGAAGGAGTAGAGATCATCACAGTCATGTGAGGATTCAGATACTTGTACAGCGTACTCCTGTCCCCCTTCACCCTCCCTACACTTGCTACCGAGCGGCCCTTGTGGGGATTCTTGATAATAGCAACCGATTCGTCTTCACCAAAGGATACACCCCATGTCGGGAAGGCGACATGGAAAAAAGACAATTCGTCGTTCACGGCCAATTGATGGCCAAGAACCTGTGTACCTGCTCGTAATGCGAGGTGC
>JBBPKM010000015.1:0-32385 GCA_038089255.1 Austroboletus rostrupii
GAAACGTAGTGACATTCCACAAAAGTAAATATGCAAAAAGCTGCACGACACATGTGCAACGTTGGGAAAGAAGAAAAAAACGTACATGCCCTTCTTCCCCTCCTTCCTTGCTCGTCCTCTGCAGGGGTGGGTTAGACCCTTTTTGTACGTGACGTTGGCTAGAAGAACACGTCGCGAAAAAGCCTAAACTTGTTGCCTAATCGATGCGCGGTTCGTTGGACGTGCACGTTCGGGACTACTTAACCTTGGGTCTTTGGGTGGAGCGTCAGGAAAAAAAAAAAAAAAAGAAGGCTAGACCGAAGCAGGGTTCGAAGTAGTAAGATGGTCGACAAGTAGCGCCTCAATTACTTAAACTTCCTTTGCGCAATCTGACACTAGTTCGACGATCTAAAAAGTGAGACAACGCCGCGTCGATCTCGAGTGTTTCGATGCGTATCAGCGATAAGCAGAAAAGTGATACGATAGCAACAGAGATAGAGCCGTTTGTGGGTCCACCGACGCGCAGCCGAATGAACAAGCGGGAACTACTGGGAATCAGTAGGCATTTGATCGGTTTAGATGCAATGAAAAAAAAAAGGTTTAATACCACGTCTGCGGCGCCGGTGTGGAGCTCGACCGAAAAGTCCGTCTCAGAGGGAACGCTCGTGTGGCAATTTGGCCTCCGCAGAGACTGAGGCCCTGCCGCCCTCAGGGGTCCTGAGCGGCGACGAGGGGGGGCGGAACTTTGCGGCGAAGGCAAGATGCCAGGACTAGACTGGTTTAGATGATCCCTAACGTATTAATATCTTTCGTCCCATATGTCCTAGTACTTTGCTTCAACGTACTCGCCATAATCTACAGCGCTATCCAAGGTCTCCGAGATTCCGTCCACTGTGCCTATAGATCGGCTTCACACTTCCTCTGCTATCTTCAAGAGAAACCTCGACTCTGTGTCGTGTTCCGCACCCGCTCTGGCGATCGTGTCATCTCTGTCGCAGGGGAATAGATTCTCTTCTTCGCCGTTTTCGTCTTCTGTCGCCACGATCAGGTACATGGTCGCTCTGGCGGGCACGATCGTCTGGTTGTTCGGACGGACAGTGGAGCATGACGCACCGATCAGGATCCAGGCCAAACGACTTGCATGCTCCGACCAGCACTTTGGCCACTTTGGTCGTGCTCTTGGTCGTAAATTTGGATTCCTGTTTTGATGGGCGGTGTGCAACACGGATCATGAGCTTTTGGTTTGAATTAGACTCGATTTGGGCTTGGGTTTGCACCCATCGGTCGTCAGGTTGTGACTCTGCGCATGTTCCGTCAGCGCGCTTCAGCAGGGCGGGATCACTGACGTACGAGGCTGCCAATCTGCCCCAGTGTTTGAGCGGCTTCGACTCCCACTGTCGAGCTTCTCTTGTTTTATTGGTTTGCCTACAAATCACATCAAAGTCGGTAAGGTGAGAACTGTCCGAGGTGTCGGCCTATCGTAACTCACGCAGCTGGTGGAGCGAGGCGGCAGGCTGCGTGTCCACCTGGGAACTAGAGCCACTATCTTTCTCTTTCTTGATTATAACTGACGTGATATCAGGACAGTGACGTAGGCAACGGCATCAGCACTCACTCGGCTGGGTTGGTCTGGGTGGCGAAGAGACAGGAGGAGCCTCGGGCTGGGACGCTCTGTGGTCCTGCTCTGATTCGTCCTCGTCCTTGTTTTCGGTTGTCACGTGGCGCCGTTTTATTCGCGATCTTTGAGTAGGAGGGAGTATCACGCTCACTTCTTCTTCCGAGCTCCCTCCAGGCGCAGAAGCAGTGTCGTGACTGTTCCCATGATCTGATGGCTCCTCTCGCACCGTCTCGCGTGTGAAGGCGTCTTTTTTGCCGGTGTCTTCATGGTCTGACTGTTCTGCATCAGTGTCCGAGGCCTTCTTTCTCTTTGTACCCAACGTCTCTTGTGCAGTTGGCTGCTCCTCGCATAAAACACCTGTCCTACTTTGAACGATGAACAGGCCCGATGGAGGATTACGGACGTACGTCGGGCTGGTCGAACTTGAGCATCCTTCGCACCACAAACCTCGACGGAGACGCAGCCAATGTATGGACTCAGCCGTGCCCAGGCAGATTCGGTGATCCTCACTGGACATCCATCACACAGGTTGGCGCAAGACGAGTAGAACGCGATGTCGACGTCGCCGAGTCTGAATTCATTTTTCACCACTTGTTCTAGAGACTGGGATGCGGTCAAGCGATGTGGAGGAATGCTGCGACTGAGATCGCACCCTGAGCTGATCGGGGACCTCGATGTAGATGCTTTCGTCGCCGTGCTTGACGACGAGGAGGTCTAGCTTCCGGACTGGAGGAGTGAGGGACCAATCTGTGCAGGAGTGGGGCATTGTGGGGTCGGTCACGTGGGCCGGGGTCGGCACATAGTCGAGTGGATTATGTAATGATATATGATCACTTGGAACCATGGCGCTCAGAGACAAGGAGATCATATACTTTATGAACGTCGCCGTCGCACAGAGCCCAATTCCCGACCAGAGCTTTGAGGTTCGTCCGCATTTCCTGCAGAATGCCTCCTGTTCATGCCTCGCAAGGAGCTTCGCATCCAAGACTATCTCAAGGCTTACCGATCTACCGGACATCCTCCTTCGCCGTGTCCTCAGTCACCCGATACGCCCACCGCACGCGCCGCACTCGGCCTGCCCCCGCTGTTCGTCCCTGTAGCCATACCTGTGCATACCGACCCCCTCTCGAGCGCCGACAGTATCAGCGACGCACCCGGCGTGACCGTCGCCGCCGACCTGCCTGCGAACCACGAGTTCCAATCGACCAAGACCACCACAGGAGAACATTTCGAAAGCATCTCTGCTCAGACTCTCTATGCCTACTTTTCACACGAGGTTGGTCCGCCCCACGCCTCCTTTGTCGTACACGGTCTACTTCTTGTCGAGCTAAACATCCTGGTCTTTTTCTCCTTGTCGCCGTTTCCATAGCTGATCATGTGCGTCGGTCGTGGCAGGAACTCCGATGTCACGCCTATCTATCCGGGAATAAGAGCCCCCCAGCACTACCGACGACCACCACCATGGAAAGCGCAACGTCGCAGCCCGTCCACCCGTTTTACGCCAGCGACGCCCGAACGACCGCGTTTATGACGTCTACAGCCGTACCCGGAACCCCAGACTACCTCATGAGCATCGTTGCGTCACCCAAGTTTGAGAAGCACTCGTTCGAGGTGCGCGCCACGAGGCGCGGGAGCTTGTCCCTTGCTCACGCGCGTTCGTTGTATGTTTATTCCGCGGTGTACGGCTGACGGTTTGGCTTCAGGAACTTCGAATAGCGCACCTGTCGGCTGGAAAGGAGGTCGGGTCGTCCGAGATACCCACCCGCGGCGCCTTGCCTGCACAACCTGCGCCGACGTTATTTGGACGCCCACGAGGCGACGCGTTTTCGTCCAGCTCGCTCAAACTCTTTTGAGCGTTTTTTTTCGCACATCTCGATCCAAGTACTGCTTCGTCCATGTCGCTATCTTGCAAAACGATAATAACCATCGAAAAAGATTTACATACTATCATCTATACATGTTGGATATCCCACCCTTGTTGTCATTTGCAATTTGTCCCTCCTCAAGGAAGGCTCAGTACAACCTCCATGAACCCATCATAGTCAATCTGGATCCACCCGTCACTGTTGGTGTCGTGACGCTTGAACGACTCGGTGATCTGCTTGACAACGACACACGCGCGCACGAACCGGTCAAACGTGATGCCCGGACGTGTTCCAGCAGAGTATGTGATGGGCGACGCGTACTTGATCTCGATCAGCTCGATCAGGCGAGGGGTAAGCCGATACCTGCGACATCGTCATGCAGAACACAAGAAAGAAAGAAAAAATACAAGAAGACGCGTACCCGAACTGAGCGAGCGCGTCCCGCAGTTCAGCCCCGTCGATCGTCCCGGAATGGTCTCGATCGAAGTGTCGAAACAAGTTTTGCCAGTCCTGTCAAGGATTTGTTTTGACGTGGCTTGAGTCTGGGAGCGCCTCACCTTGATGTACCACCAGATGCCTGAAAACTGACAGAGCGTTCAACCTCTCGTCGACGTTGGATCCAGATCGACGCACCTGTTTGAACCCAATCGTTCCCTGTCGATTTGTGTCCTATCGATGCAGGGTGAATAACACACTGCACTCGATGGCACGATCACACGTACGAAAAGTTGCATGAGCATCTTGATCGTATCCAAATCAAACGCTAGAAAGAAAAAACCCCGGGATCAATTACATTCCAGAAGAAGAAGAAGAAAGAACGAGACGTACGTGTCCAATCGCCATTATCCAACGCCCGTTCTGTCCACACATGCCAAGGAAGATACATCAGATCGACACCTCCACGATCGACGAGGGGGGGGGTTTCCGACATCACGAGCACGGAACACAACTCACGAAGTTCGACGATGGTCATCTCCCCTGATCGGTCCACGTTCACGTTGTGAAACCAGCTCCATAGTCTGTCTCTCGAGTGGGAAAGAAATAAAGAAAGAGCGAGCGAGCGGCGTACTGGGGGTCCGCATCAGGAGGAGGAGAGAGCACGGCGGGCGGGTAGCCGGTTGTAGATGGCACCGGACTCGTATACCCCCCAGTGATCGGTGGAGGCGGGGCGTACATGGAGGTGGGTGGGGGACCATACTGTTCGCCAGCACGTCGGCATCAATCAGCCTACAGACGGCCGATATGAGAGGGACTCACGCCAGGGTAAGACATGTTTCGTTCAGCAGCGAAGAAGAGAAACGAAGACGATAATGATAAGCTCTCGGTTGATCAAAACAGGCATCTTGTACTTAATGATCCCGTCGGAAGCGACGTCCTCCCTGAGATATCAGAAGAAATTCTGAATAACTATCCAATAATGTTACAGGTATCCCCCCATCGGCAAAGGAAAGTCTAGATGTTTGTGTGCAAGGAGAATGAAAACAGCGAGCGAGAGTGAGTGATCAGAGCCTCGGATGATGCACGCCTTTAGCCGCAATCGCAGGTGGCAAATCTCTTCTTCGGACCACTGTTCCCGCTCCCACCGACCAATCCCTTGACACCTCTCTGTTCCCCATCCACGCCAATCGTAGCATCCACATTAGACGACACGTCAAAGCCACGTCTTCCAGTTTGAGCGTCAGGATTCCAGAGAGTAACGAAAACGGACCACTGCTCATATTATTGGGTATCGTTCCGGCCACTATCGCCTTCCTCTCCATAGCTGCTGTCGACGGTCCACTCTTCATGATTTGCCCGATGGGCCCCACTTTGGTTTGAACAACGGGAAATGAGTCGTCCGCGAGGTTGTCCGGGCAAAGGACCAGCCGTGTTCGTTAGTTCCGAACCTGGCACTGGTACACCAAGAGGAGGGGGGGAAAGTGGCACACAAAGAGGAGGTGCACGCGGGACCGCGGGTGCTAACTTGGTCAGCCGCTCGTGATAGCATGATTTGAGCAGCCCAATCTAGCCTTTCGCGGTCGTGTAGGCGAGTAGGATGGATTCCGGAGGCGGTGGATAGGATGGTGGTAGTTCCGTTGCTTTGCACTATAACATACACTCATGTCAATATGCCCAGCAAGTTCAAACCAAATCATGAAAACTTTTTTGTCATGCCAGTCCTCTGTTGCATTTTCTCGGAAATGCTCATCCATGCTTCTGAACATCCTTTCAATCCCATCGGAAATGGCGTCTCCGTCCTCTGAGCTTGTCCCAAAGGGCGTATCGTATCACATCGGAACCATTCCGGTCTGTAATTTCTGATTTGAAAAGGTTATGCAAGGAAATTCTAGTGTTAGAATACGATACCGAGGATAGAGCGAGCATCTCACCTCAGCTATCGTAGCCTTGGCATACTTATCACATAGGCACCCGTCAAAACATCGAGTGCCGAAGTAGAAGTGCCTCTTACAAAGACTCATTTTCAGTTCGCAAGTTGTCAATTTTCAGCCAGCGTAAACATGCCACATCTTCCTGCCAAGTCGTTTGTCGTGTTGAAGTAAAGCAATGCTTCTCCCGAATGTAGAGCCCGCGGATGAATGCATGGGGTGCGCCCGCCACTTCTTCCTTCTCGGAAATGACCTCCGGGGCCTCCTTGTGGTTTGACGTCGTCGGATTCCGATCCTAAAGAGTCCAATCCTCCGTGTATCGTCGGTTAAACTTGGGTGCATCGTACCTTGATGACTCCAACCACGACTAATCTATCTATTCTGCGAAATAGAGCCAGAGGTCCACAGGTAAACGATAGTCAAGTCAGATTCATGGTACCGGACGAATTTCATGGTGGCAATGGATTCCTGCAGTACTTGGCCGTCCTTCTGACTGCGTCGTCCAATCATGCCCAAGGGTATCCAGCAACCAGCATGTGCGATGGAACTAGGTCAGGTTGTTGTTCTTGACGGTAACTAGATGCTCTCAAATAAGTAGTCTGAGAGAACGAAGGCTCCACATCAGGAAATCAACCAGCTTATTTTCGCAATGAAGTACTACTAGTTACAGCTCGTCATGAACAACTGAATGGTCTGAAAACTTGGCGATTGGATGAGGGGGAGGTCTCAGGATGCTTCGTTTCTGGTCTTATCCGGAATTGAGGCTTGCGGCCTAAGTGCGGCCTGGGAGCCTTGCATGATGCCGAACAATCCACCCAACCGGGTTACCTAGGTCTCGTATCTAGTACGTATACCGTCTGGGATACTGAATGGTGTACATTCAGTATTTCTGCCTTTCGGCGGAGCAGCTAAGCGCGGCAGTCTAGCTATTACAGGACTACGGAGCAGTACGAATGGCCATCGATATTGACAAACTAAATACATATCTCGTCGTCACGTCCCTGCAATCAGCTTCCTTGTAGATGTCCAGCAAATCGATGTATGTCCTGCTCGTCCTTGTGATACTTTGTGTCTGATTGTGCACAGGTGTGCCTCTGTGTCTTCGTCCGTGTTTTTGTTAAACCATAACCGAGTTATTAGTCCAATCCAACTTACTCCTTGACTGATGCTAGGTGTGTACGACCATTGATGACCTGGGGAATGCAATCACCCTTGGAACCCTGAAGACAAAAGTGCTTTGTGGTGCGAAAGAAGCCTGTTGGTACCGCGAGTCAGGTCGAGCGCGAATACCAAGTGCTGAATGCACCCCACAAACATAATACGAAACCAAATACGGATCGGCCCCACTTCATTCCGCATGCATTGTGCGAGGACAGCGATGTCATTGGAGCACCCTACATCATGGAAATTTTGGAAGGAAGGACATTTACTAACGCGTTGGAGCTATCTCCGTCCCTAGCTGGATTTCAGCGATACAGGCTCTTACTACGCTGGCGTCCCTTGTCCCGGCTGACACTTGGCTTGCTAACATTGGGCAGCCCACGGACTACTTTCCACACCAGATCGAATAATTAACCCGTATCTCCAAGACACAAGCACAAGCAATCGACGTCGACACTGAGAAATTGATGGGAAAAATACCATTATTTGACGAATTGATGGATAGGTATAAGAAAAATTTGCCAGACGAAAGGAAGACCGGATTGCGTATCGTTCACGCGGATCATAAGCTGGATAATTTGATTCTTCACCCGTCCTTGAACAAAGTTATAGGAATTTTGGACTGGGAATTATACGCGCTTGGAAGCCTCGTATGTCACCTCGTCTCATTGATTCGACTGGAACGTAAAATGGCATTCAGCTCGCAGATCTTGAAGTCTCACCCATCAAGATCAACAGACTTCTCAAAGTGTTCAAGAATATAACAGTGTGACGACTAAACCGCCGCGCTTAGCCGCATAGTCAAAAGGCGGAAATACTGAATGTACACGATTCACCATCACGGACGGTATATGTACTAGTTACGGGACCTAGGTAAGCTGGAGTGCTTACAAACAGCAAATGTACCCATGCCCTTGGAAGACCTGGGATGCGAACATTGCCGCCTCACCAATCAACGCATACCACATCAAAAGATATTCACCCGCAGCTGGATGGAGCGAGTCCAGATGCTTAGCGCCTACACGCTAGCCTCTACAATGATCTTCCGGTTGGCGGTCAGACCAGTTTGGAACATGCATATGCCTATAGTCTGCTTATCCCTATAGCTGGACAGTTCGTTAGGGCCGTCTTTGAGGATGGAGGATAGTGATCGGTGATAAATTTAAATTTCCTAGGATCATGAAGTATAAAGCTGCTCGCGATGCTCTTGAACAAGCTGAATGTCTCGTGGAGACGATAGAGTGCTTCAGTAAGATAGATAAGGTCCCTTAGAAGGTATTTAACTTCTCAAGGCGAACAAACGGCGTAGTCCTCTGGTGAGCACTCCTACGTTCTTCATTGTCAGTGCCTGAGATGGCCATTATCTTCAAACTTTAAGCGGTGTGTGTCGGAGAGAAAGTAGAGTGCCTTGCAGATAATGACGCGGACGCACAAAAGTACCAGGAAGCCACCGGTCAGTATACAGCCGTACAGTCTCTCCATCCGAAAAACCCATCAAATCTCTTCACCGAGCGTAGCAAGGCATGGGTCTCTGTGGGCAAGTGGGAAGATGCTCTCAGTGACGCAAATAGAGTGCGACTCTACCTTTAGTATAAATTTTCCTCGCCGAGATATATTCATCGGGCGATCGCCCTGGAACCGTCACCCCATTGGGGGTATGATGCCAAGCGTGTAGCGCTATTTGGAGCCGAACACTACGAAGAAGCTTTCGAAGCGTATGAGGTACTCCTGAAACTACCACAATCATCGGATACAAAGGTTGGCGGTGAGTGATGTTTCAAGTTTGCTTTGGAGATTAGCCCGTGTTTTTCTTACCTCCCAGAACTTGAATATGTGAACACGGAGACGGAGAAGATCATCGACAATACTATTGTACAAACCATTCGCAATATATCCGTTATCTTCATTAACACCATCACCGGGCATATTTACAGCAAGGCTCGGCAAAAGTAAGTATTCAACTCGTCTCCAGTCTTCGAGAGACTGCTCGCTTCGATGACGACTAAGATCGATCTCATGCTGATTGAAAGAGAAGTTGAGGCATACTTCAGATACGCAATGTTGTTGCATACACGAGAAGACAACGAACCGCCGTTCCAGCTAGTCGAGAACATTTTTTTGTGGCTTGCCACAAACCCACAAACGAACTAAAATGGGTTTGTTGTCTCATGCTAGCAGTTGGATACACTTGAGCATGGTCTGATGCATGCCGTATGAATCAGAAGGATAGTTCAGTACCGCAAGAATCCATTGCTGCCATGTTCGCCTGGTATCGTGGATCTGACTTGACTATCGTCTACTTGCGAAGTGTAGGGAAACTTGGCACTATTTCTCAGAGTAGATGGGTTACTCACGGTTGGACGTATCAAGAGTACGTCGTATCCCAAGGTTATCAGGTTCTACACGGAGGACTGAACTCTATCGGAATCTGACGGCGTCGAACCACAAGGAGGCCCCGTGGGTCGTTCCGAAATAGAAAATGCACATTCATAAACGACCCCTAGCCAGGCCTGAATCATATTCCCGAGAAACTTTGCTTAGCTTCAACACGACAAACGACCGGGCAGGAAGACGCGGCATATTCGCTGCTTGGGATATTCTCTGTCTCGATCCCGGTAGTGTATGGCGAGGGGGAGCGCACCGCACCGGCCATTGTCCTCGCATGGACGGGGAACACAGGCATCTTTAATAGCTGTTTACCAGGACGCATCACGGCCTCTGGCGAGCTAGCGACTTCTCATCTTCCACTCCAGCTCAGCGTTTCTGAGGTGAAATCAATTACTTCGAGTTCTCAGAGCTCACCTCACGCGCCGTATAAACTTCCTAAACCTTGGTTTACAGCCAGCCGGATGAAATTGCCTTGCAGCATGTTCGAACTCGGACCATTGGTGGCATTGAGCCAGTTCAAGAAGTGGTCATGGCTACCAGGCCAACAATACAACGCTTGCACTCGAGGAGATCCGAACAGCAGAGGACCTTGACAGTTTGGGTTCCTTTTTTTTTTTTTGAACAAAAAAAAAAAAAAAGTTTGCTAAAGCCGTCCCCCTCGCTCCTGAACGATCAGGTTGCCGACGATTCCAGTGGTCAATCCACTGCCGTCCATTCGGAGCTCCCTCTTCACGCTGTTAGATCCCCGGAAACGTTGCACTTTATTGCTCGTCTCCGACAACCATCCGGGGCGTTAGTACTCGAGTATGGCAGGGTCGCTTCAGATGTGTTGGCCACCGTTCAAATGAAGGAGGACACGCCAACGGGAGCCATCTAATTGACAACACACACACACACACCTCCTGGCAATAAGCACTAAATCAAACGTGTCTAGGAAGATGGTATTTGGGCATTCTCGTCTTAGAACTCGGTCGTAGTCATCGGTAGGGCTGTGATCATGAGGCTCGTGGTTTCCTATTGCCCTCGTTGACGGACTAATACGGTGGTACGACTGTACAGGAAAATCTTGGAAATAAAGTCACGAGCAGTGACTCCAGCGGGGTTGTAAGCAGCCAGACCGCCAAAAGGCAGAAACACTGAATGTACACCACTCAGTCTGGGCTTACCTAGGTCCCGTAACTAGTACATGTACCGCTCGGGATGGTAATTACAGGGGTCGCGTAAATGAGGAGACCGTAACTATTGGCTGACAAATTGCCATCAGTCAGCCCGCAGAGTCTCGGCCAACACGGGAGTGATTCGTGCCAGTGTACGACATGTTTCATTTAGCAGTGGAAAAAGGGAATGATGACGATGATGATAAGCTTTCCAACGGGCATCTTGTAATGGACCCGTCGGAAGCGACATTTCTCCGAGGTGTCCAACCCCTGAGATAACAAAAGGAAAATCTCTGAATAACTATCCTAATAATGTTACAGGTATCCTCCCTGGTGACCCCCCGTCGACAATAGGAAAGTCTAGATGTATGTGCGCGAGAAGAACGAAAACAGCGAGTGAGAGTGAGTGAACAGAGCCTCAAATGAAGCACGCCTTCAGGCGCTAGCCGCAATCACAGGTGGCAAATCCACAGTCCTCTTCTTCGGACCACTGTTCCCACTTCCACCAGCCAACCCCTTGACACCTCTCCGTCCCCCATCCTCCCCAGCCGTAATATCCGCATCAAACGGCACCGTTAAAGCCTCCGTCGACACGTCTTCTGGTTTGAGCGTCAGCATTCCAGAGGGTAACGAGAACGGGCCACTGCTCATATCCTTGGATACCGTTCCAGCCGCTTTCGCCTTCTTCTTCACAGCGCCTGTCGACGGTCCACTCTTCATGATTTGCCCGATAGGCCCCACTTTGGTTTGGGCAGCGGGCAATGGGTCATCCGCAAGAGCCAATAACGGTTGTCCAGGCAAAGGACCAGCCGCATTTGTCGATTCCGAACCTGGTGCTGGTGCACCAAGTGGAGGTGGCATAACAAGGGGAGGCGGAGGCGGAGGTACCGTGGATGCCAACATGGCCAATCGTTCGTGATAGTATGGTTTGAGCAGCCCAATCTGGTCTTCCACGGTCTTGGAGGTAAGTAGAATAAATTCTGGAGGCGGGGGATAGGGTGGTGGTGGTTCCGTTGGCTTTGCACTATAACGTACATTCATGTCAACATACCGGGCAAGCTCACACTAAATCATGAAAACGTACTTTATCATGCCGGACCCGCTGTTGCGTTTTCCCTTCAATAATCTCTTGGGCACACTCAAGTTCGAGAGACCGAATTCCGCTGCAATGCCCAACTCTCTCAATCCAAGGAAATCCTCGTCAAATGCTTCTGAAAATCCTTTCAATCCCATTGCAAACGGTGTCTCTGATTCCTCGTCCTCTGAGCCCGTTCCAAAGAGCGCATCATCGTCGAGAACGTCAACAGAGGTCGCCTCACGGTATGCATTAACAAGTTTCTTCTCGAGATCAGCTAGGCGCGAGCCGTGCCGTACTACATCGTCCTTGATGTACCGTTCAAGGTCTTGAATCTTTGTAATTCCGGATTCGAAAAGGGTATGCAAGGTGATTTCCTACCGATATCAGTATTAAGTGTTAGAATGTCCATTGTAATGCCAAACACACGATACCGGGGATAGGACGAGCATCTCACCTCAGGTGTCATAGTTCTGGCATACTTGTCACAGAGGAACCTAATCGTCCGACCAACGTTCAAAAAAAACTCGGACGTAACACTTGTCAAAACATCGAGTGCCGAAGCAGAAGTACCTTTTACGAGGACTCGTTTTCAGTTCGCGTTACCAATTTTCACTCTAAGCACTTGCCTTGAAATCCAGCATGCTCCAGCACCTTCCCGTTCATCCACCGCAAACAATGGACTGCCCGTTCACTTCCTAGCTCGACACCACCCTCAATGTCACCACCCTTGAGGCCCACCAGCGCTCTCCACGGTCGTTCATCAACGAATTCGTCCATGGGATCATCTTGACCCGTTTCTGGCGGTTCATCAACCCCAATTCCACCGCCATCTTCCGAGTTGAGGTTCAGTGCCGCAAATTTGGTGTGTGTTCTCCGGACATGCTTCAGCATTTTGATATTAGAATTCATTATACTGAGAAGGGTATTGGGCGAGGCAACAGAGGCTTGAAGCCTTTTCTTTAGACGTTTCCGTTTCAATGGTTTCAACGGACTTGATTCGGCCTTGGCTTGAGAAAGTGGGTGCCGCGAAGAAAATTTGGGTCGAAATTGTACGAGCGAAGGAAGACCATTGGCGAGTAACGCATCACACTGAGCGGCAGACCACCAGAGCTCAGTGGCATTTCTATACTTTTCCTTCGTAACGCTTTCGTCGTCCGAGTCGGGGGGAGTAAGCCGTGGACGCTTCCGGGGACGATTGCGGGTACCATTACTGAACATTCCAAAGGAGCGTTTTGGCGTTTCGGTCTGGAATCAGTAATGAAAAAGAAACACTCACAGTAACCTGCGCTTCGTTCCCGCGTCGTTTTCTAACCTCCCACCCATCGCTTGCTCATCCTCACTCTCGCTTTCCCACTCGGGTGTCATTACATAGCTGCGTAACCTCTCAATAACACTCTGGTCCGAATGACCATTTGCATGAGCAAGCGTAGATGGACCAGGTTCGCCAAGTCCTTCCAGCTCCATATCCAGTGATCGAAAAGCGGCCATCCCTTCGGAGGTACGTGCAAGTGCAGGTGTATCGCCAAATGGTACATCCATGTTCATTTTCTTCATGGAAATGCTCGGGGTAGGTCGTTTTCCATTAATCAAAGACGGCCGAGGTGTTGGAATAGCATGTGGAAGAGAGTGTGAGGCAGGGGATGGTTTGATACGATCATGTGATGAATATCCGTTGATCTTTGGTCGCGCGACGGGTCGAGAAGGAGGTGGCGAAGAGAAATCCAGGGGTATAGCAGGATCTACACGGTCTTTGCGGTCCGTAATATTCATGAGGAGCCCTTCAGCCTTCTTCTTCAAGCGTATCGCGCATTGTCGGAGGGGATGATCCTGTCGGGGAACATGAATGGTAAGAGAGCAACACAGATTTAAAGTGGTGAAAGGAGAGAGAAACGATTGACGAACTCACCTCCGTCGCGTTATATGCGAAACAATTCGACCAGATGAGGTCAAGATCATCCTTGAACTCGCGCTTGGATTTGTATTGCTTCGCCTTTACCTTCTTAAGCATTGATTGTAGATCCATAGGATTGGATATCACTGAGACCAAACAGAAAGCGGGAACTATCGTAAGAGGATGTTCCAGGAAGTCAGATCCCACCCGCACCGTCATAGTAATCCGGATAGTCCGATTTAGATACTGGTTTTAGGAACGCTTCGGCATCATGGTTATCCTTGTTACAAGTATCAGGAGGTATCTTGAACATCGGAGTGGTAGGTCACACGCACCATGGTGACTGTTCGAAGGTCGAGCAGCAGCCCCTCCAGCGATTCGTAGAATGGCTCAGAAACCTTGTTGTCGTACCCCTGGCGCTGGAAGAACGTTAGGTGAATGCGGGGAATGAATCCAGTGACACATACCCTGACATCCTTGACTGTATTTAGCAGCAGCTTCAGGTCAGGAGTGGCCTGGACGTGACTCTCTGTCAGTGTCCGGAGTAGGTTCTAAGGCGCAGTGTATGGTGAGCGCAGTGTGTTCGTAGCGATGATATGACACCCACGTTCATGGTCGCTGGACGCGCTGAGGCGCGACGTGAGTTCAGTGACGCCTGTGTGGGGCGAGCGGGACAAGGTGCTTAATTCAATCTCCGCCCGTAACCGGGTTTGTGGACAAAGCCAACATTTGAGTCCGCATTTGACAAAACAACTTGGGCCGGTTCTGCTCTGCTGCGCCAAATCCAGGCAAAGCATTGATTCCATTGTGTTTGAATTCCCACCGACCCTACTGAGAAAACAGATAAACCAATGTTCCGATTTCGGGCGATGTTCGTGCTGGAAAATGACAGACATTCTTCGGTTTACCCGATGTTGTCATTCGCCCTGTTTCTTGGCAGAGAGGAACGGCAGTATTGACCACTGGATGTATTTATCCGAATTCTCGGCTTGTTTGTCTGTAAAGGTTCTGAAAACGTTCCCGGCAAAACGTTTCATGTCTATTAACTACTACCCATAAGACCCAGCTGATGCCGTTGTAGCGAAATACGATGTGGATGCAGACGGGTCTATCCTCGAATCTCGAGTGTCATAGATATATAGGGCCGGGTGCGCTCTATTATGTGTAGCGTGCACAAATCCAACAGTCGGATGTACGTATTCCCCCCTAGCCGCAGTCCTTTCCGCAAAGATGCGAGCATCAGTCTAGTTGGATTGAACAATGTACGCTTGCAACATGGGCTGTCGGACCGCACGGGTAGCCGGACCAAACCGGACCGCGGGAATGTATCAGAGGTGCTCCTTTGTTTCGTTTTAGCAATGTCGCTGCGAAAAGTGATCCCTCTCAACACCGGCGCGACCATACCTCAGATTGGCCTCGGTACATGGCAATCCAAGCCAAATGAGGTCGAGAATGCGGTATGGCGTCTTATCCTCGACGGCGATCTCCCTAATCAAGGAACCTAGGTCGAGATCGCCGTCCGAAGCGGTTATCGTCACCTTGACCTAGCCAGGATATACGAAAACCAGGAAGAAGTTGGCCGTGCACTCAAGAAAGTTATTCCTTCCGTCGTCACGCGCGAGGAGCTTTTCATCACCTCCAAACTCTGGAATTCATCTCGCCTGCCTCACCTTGCCGAGGCTGAGCTCGAGGAGACCCTCGGGCAACTTGGCCTCGAGTACCTTGATCTCTACCGTGTGTACATGGTGCATATAGCCACCTGTTGCTGACGAGCTCCACCTAGTCATTCACTGGCCGGTCGCGTTTGCGCAGGGAAAGGAACTCAATCCTGTAGATGAATCTACTGGCCATATCAAGCTCGACACCGAAGTATCCCTTGTTGACACCTGGAGGACCATGATTAAATTGCGCGAGACTGGAAAGGTAGCATGGATGCGCACTTTTGTCTGTACACATGCTCATTTCTCGGTAGGTCAAGGCCATTGGTGTCTCAAACTTCACCATTGGTCACATCCAAGGTATCATTGATGCCACAGGTGTCGTTCCGGTGCGATCTCTGTCGGATCTTCTGCGCTGTTGTTAATCTCGCCGCGTGCTCAGGCCGTGAACCAAGTCGAAGCCCACCCTCTTCTGCCACAGGATGACCTCGTGGCGTACTGCAAGAGCAACAACATCCACCTGACGGCATACAGCCCTCTCGGCAACAATAGTACGTCGTGTGTTCTGGTCATTTTGCGTGCTGAGATTGCCATCAGCGGTCGGGATTCCTATGCTGACAGAGCACAGTGTCGTCCGGTCGGTCGCCAGTAGCGTCGGCGCTACCCCTGCGCAGGTGTTGATTGCCTGGGGAGCGTACCGCGGGTATTCTGTGGTCCCTAAGAGCGTGAACGAGGGTAGGTGATGAACGTCGTCTTTGGGCGGAGCAAGGGTGAATCTTTTGTGCCAGGCCGTATCGTGTCCAACTTTGAGCAGATCGAGCTGGAGGAGGAGGACTATGAAAGGGTGACGGCGATCGGACGCAACAACGCCAGACGGCAGGTTGATTTCCTGCCCCGTGGCTTGCTCGCTGAACGTGGAGGCAGGTACAACACGCCGGTGACGTTCGAGCCCAAGTGGGACATCGGGCTGTTTGGGGAGGGGATTGAGAAGGGCGCGGGGGCGCGTGTCAGGGTTGCGTAGAGAGTGAAACTTGTGGGTTTCAGTGGGAAAAGGCAGGAGGAGGGCGGCGATCAGGAGGACATGTCTTGGAGTGCCACGGTGCCAGCGAATACGAGATGTCGGTCACGCATATAGTTGGATCCGCCAAGCCGCCGTGCCTTGCACCTCTAAATAAGCTGCCATATTTATCTGCCCTTCCCCGCTCCCCCTTCCTCGTCTCCCCAATGCCTGGCGGCTCCCCCGCTTCCTTCCTTCTCTGGTCCATCCTCTCCACCCTGGTCAGTCGCCCCTCTCCTCCCCCCGCTCGCTCATCCCCACCAGTTCTTCGCCTTCCACCTCTTCCACCTCTGGAGCTACGACAGGTTCCAGTGTCTCCGATGGAACCAGTTTGGCAGGCAGCCCGGTGCATTCAAGCGTTTCATGAGCGTCCGTCTCTCCCTGCTCTCGGCCCGCCTTCGCTGCTCATTCCCGCCAGTACACCTACCTGGCCACCCTCACCTGCCTCGTCTGCTTCAGCGTCGCCTTCACCGTCGTCAAGTTCCAGGAAGGTGCGCCTCCTCCCCGCAGCCCCCATGCGCCTCCTCACCCTCTCCAGGGTACCTCACCCTCGCAGACGGCCGATGTGAGACCGCTCTGTCACGCGTCTCTTCCGACCTTCCGTTGATCGCCCCCCAGTGACACCCGTTCCACTCGAATATTATTCCACTCAAAACAAAAGATGGGTCCTCCCACTCATACTCGTCGTCAGCGTCGCTTGGGGTTGCGAACTGTCAGTCCCTGGTTCCCTTCTTTTTTCCCTTCATCTAACCATGATCCCACTTGCAGGGTCACTCATCTCGAAGGCAATCTCTCGTAATCATCACCTCCGCGCGCCGCTGATCTTCCTTTGCATCCTAGAGTTCACATTTTGGCTATTTCTCCAAAACCAAGGCCCCACCGCGCGCTCGTGGTTCGATAGCTGCGAATTCAGTTTGTGGCGTTGGGGTATCTTACCTTGTTGCTCCCATCCATCCGCTGACGCCTGGCGCCAGGAACACTACTTGCCTTGATAGGAATGCCCCTCACGACCTTTATCTCCCGGAGACAACTCGACTTGGTAACTACATCGAGACTTCTTGACGTCTCGCAGACGCTCACACACCCCTGCAGTGTCTTGCATGGACATTTCTCATCGGTTCCTCTGCATCCACTGTGACGACCTTGGCCTTCCTTTACGTGCTCTCCCGGTTTCCTGCATTCATTCGACACGTCAAGGACGACGGCGCAGCCCCAAATGTTGTCCTTCGTCTTGTCTTTTTCTACCAGCTCAACGTGAGCATTTCATCTGGACCGATTCTCGATCGGTCAACTAACCTCGCAGATCTAGGTTGGGCGTATCATCTATCGCTTTTTGTTTTCTGTTCCGCTCTTTGTACTATCTTTAGATGGCGTATATGGGAGTCACCCGATTAACGAGAGCACGTGAGTGTTTGCGGTCATACATCTCCATGAACATGACTAATCATTTGGCCAGCTTTTGGGCGGGTAAGCACGACTGTTCGTTCAGATAGCGAAATCGATCATGTTCGCTTCCGGCTAGATTTTTTGTTGATGGTCGGCGCAATCGGTGCATTTGTTTCATCTGCAATAACGCTACTTGTACGTCGTTTCATCACGTCGATTATGGAGGCGTCATCTTTGGCAGATTTTTTTCCCTCGTTCCCTGACGCAAGAACTCGGGTACACTGTCGTTGTATCGAAATCGCCCTCGACAGCGTTCGTCGACCCGACCCGACCACCCGTGACGCCAAGCTCTCCAAAGGACCACGTCGTGCCCATATGTCGACCCTCGTCAGTTCAACCATCAATTGATTCGGGTCATGATGCATCACCCGAGTACGAGTCAGAGGGCCTGCCAAACGCCACACAGGCCAATTCGCTCGAAAACAATATCCGAATGCAGGCATGGCAGACGCAGGATGTTGAAACGCCAAGCTCAGAGTCATACGTCTTCGATCAGCGTTCTCGAAGTCTTGTACGATCGCGCTCGGAGGGGCATGGAACGACACTACATCCTTATGTGAGGCACCTTTTTTCTTTTCTTTTCTGGTCACAATCTCCGTGCTCATCTCAAAAAGGTCCGTGTATTCCGATCACCAATAGGTGGGAATATATACGGTTATCTTTGTCTCGCTGCCCTAAACTACTTACAGATATATCCGATGTGGAAGCACTGGACTATTTGCACGAACGATGACCCTCTACCTCCATGGGGCTCTTGTACAGCGTGGTGATACAATCGAAACGGGCTGTCACGACGACTCGGACCAGCGAAAACACCGGTGCTTGACATCGCCCCCTTTACTCATTTTGTCCCGTCTCCAAGCGGGACTATTCTCTTAATTATTTCACATTCTCCTGTCACGCACTGATCCGACTCACTCACGCTCCAGAATCTATTTAAATTCACTCGACGCATATAATGGTTTATTGTATGTATCATAGTCCTGCTCGCCTAGCTACCCATGCCATTCTTTGAACTACTTGGCAATATCTAGCCACCACCACACCGCACACGATGGACGCTAACTAACTCGGCTTTTTTTTTTTTACTTATTACTACTATCATACCCTCTATATTATGAAATGTTTACCCCGGCATCGATATCGAATACTATGAGCGCATTCGGACGTCTGCACGAATGGAGCCGTAATCTGTGCGCCGATGCATTTTTGCCGTCCGTCTCCTATTCTGCATAAACCCATGCACGTCCGGTCGTAAACAAGACATGTGATATCTTTTTGCCGAGATCGTAACCAAGGTCCCGGAAAACACTGTCATGAATTCTCCGGTTCGGTGACAAGAAGATGCTGCAGCCCGGTTTAACAAGCAGATGGAATCTCGGAGAACAGTCAAGGGGGATCGGATGCATAGGTAAGCAAAACGATCAGATCGGTGTTCGGAGTAGCCGGAGAGCACGTCTCGCGTTGCTTCTGCGATCGACAGGGAGAAGAAACGTCTTCAGGTCGAAACGCAGCGCGCCGTGACGTCCGAGCCATCGGACGGATTCTGAGGCCGACTGTACCAATTTTTTTAGAGTGTCTGGACCCCGGGGTAACCATGATATTGGAAATCTAGATGAGCCAAAAGAAGGCTGTAAAAGCCGATGGGGGAGATCCCCCCTTTGGCCTCGTCTCGCGATTTTGCGCAAAGCCCCCTCCGTCTTCCGGAATTCGAGTTGATCCACGGAACTAAGCGCTACCAAATCACCGACAACGACGTCGAGTGGCATCTGTGACATATATGCAACCGCCGGCGGACCCATCCCAAGCCATGATGCGAGCAAGAGAGCGCAAGAACAAGAAAAAAAAAACAGCATTTATGTTCGGGCCGACGCACGACCATGACCATTTGTACATGTCCGAGGACGTCGATCCGAACGCGCCTGAGTCTAGAATTCACTCCAAGAAAATATCGTGGGCCCTTTTTCGACGACGGAGGTCGGTCGCGCAGCCGGCGGTTTTCTTTATGGATGCGTCGAGGGCTGTGCAACCGCTAAAATGCCGATCCCTTCCCTTGCATGATTCGGTCCGGGGTTACGCGCCATTCTTTTTGCCACGACAGTTCCTTTCCGCTTAGTTGTCATTGGCTGGCTGTCTGTCGCGTCGGGTCGGTCCACGATGGCTAAACACCTAAGCAATAAGATGGGGGTGGTGGTGGTGATCGGTACTGTATCGAACCTGATCTGCATCGTCAACCTTGCTTGGCATTTGATCGCTGCGGGGAAGTACAGGTCGGACCGCTATGAAGCCCAAGCGTTCCTGAAACCGTTATCGTCCTTTCGTTCATGTCCACTTTTGCGCCCTGTACCTTTCGAGAGAGAAACAAGGGTGCGCCTTTGTGCCAAATGGTGGTGCTTCGATGTGCTGACTTCTTCGGGACGGTGGACCCTTGGACCCTCCATGGCAGTGGCATCCGTGCGAATGACGTCAGGTCCCCGTCTTCGTCCGACCGCATGCTCTCCGGAAAGTGTATACGTACGCTCGAGCCGTCGAAAGCAACGGCCAGAGCCCTGACCGAGATGAAACCTGAAAATTTCCAGGGGTAAAATTACGAGGGACGTATGGAGCCAGCACGGCGACTTGGTACGGATAAAGAGTTTATCCTGGAGGTGAGGAAGAAGAAGGAGAAGAAGAAAAGGAAACTTGGCACAAGGGAAGCCCTCAGGGGGGAAAGTCTCATCTCGGGAAACGATCCAAATTTAGAGAAGACGAGCAACTGAGTTCGTCTGTGAGGTGAAACTCGAGCGCCAGATGAACGGCAAAGAGAAACAAAGTCAGGGGTCAGAACGTCTGATTGACCTTTTCAGTCAGTTGAATCTGGCGAGCCTCGCTGCGGCTGGGCGGTGGAACGGTGATATCCACTCCGCAGTCCTCGCAGTGTCGACCCCCGTCACCCATACCGAAACGGTGAAACAAAGGCATGGTCAGTACTCTCCGTCAATGACTGTGAGATCAAAATGATAGGTCAATTGCACGAGTAACTTGGATACGCTGCGAGTTCGGGCTTACAAATCATTTTCATACATACATACCTTTGCTACATGACATCATACACTTAACAGAGGTGGGTATTAGCTGGCATATCGTCCCACGTGATCCGGTGTGCCGTCGTTCCTTGTTGCAATTACCAATACTACCTCCACGCTCGCAACAAATCGAGTCCCCACTCAGCACCACCCATCTCCGGTTTTTGCACGCGTTCGATTGGGTCTATCAAGCGCTCCCTTTCCTTTTCGTGCATTCTGGCTGCCCAAGAGTCTGCCGGTTGCTGTTCTTCGCCAACTCCCGGTTTCTCCCATGTCTCCTCGACTGCCTCGCGTAGCTCCGTCTCAAAGTCACGCAATTCTTGCTGCAACGCTTCACCCTCCGTCTTATGCTCTATCGAAAACTGCAGCAGATGAGGTAGCAACTTCTTGGTTTCACCTTGCGCAGGCTCATCAACGTCGGACGGCATGCCCACCGAGAAACGTACCTTGCGTCGCCTTGCATCTCGAGACCAACTTTGAGATGGACCTGAGTAAGTATTCTTCCTCGTCGACCGTGCCTTTCCGCCCGGACCCGACTTTACGCTCCATCTTGCGCTTCGTTTTGGAACTACGTCTGACGATGGATTATTCAGAATCTACATCACCAAGAACATTAAAATGAAACGATCGCCTACTTGGACGCCTTGGACATGGCAGATGGCGCAGCTGTGTATCTCGTGAACGTGGTTGGAGCCATTGACAAATCTGTCATCACATCCACGTTGTGGAGGTTCGTGTCCTCGGTGCCATAGAAAGCATCTTGGCAGGCCATGTCAGTTATATCATCAATATGCAGAACAAGGTAGTTGGACAGGGCGTACCTGGTTGTTCTGCTTTCTTGACACGAAGCTCCTTCAGTCGGTCGATCTGTTTGCGGAGCTGCTCACGCATCTCTGTAATGTCATCCGAGAGCTGAGACCGGGTCTCGAGTGCCCCTGGGAGTATGACGTCCTCAAAGAGCTCGGATGTTGAATGCAAAGACACCTGCCACGGACAGGTGAATTAGACATTCACTAGATGATGTTGTTTCACCACTTACAATTCTTCGCGCCTCTGAGAATTCATTTCCCTGAACGAGAGCAATGACAGCGTGCCGGATATCTCTAGCGTAATCAACGAAGACGCGCGCCGCTTCGAGATGACGCTTCTTCGACAAAAGCTCTTCTATAAAACAAAGTAAGGTTACGTTGAAATAGTCCCCGAAAGAAAATGGCGAACCTGAGATACGATAAGCAATCTCTTTGACTTCTTCTATGGGCAGTCTTTCCCTTGTGGAGATACCAAAAAGTTCCTGCCATTCCAGCCCCCTTTCGTGCGCCACCATCGCTTTTCGCATGTCGCTCGCTTCCGTGAAAGCTAATATATCCAGTTCCGGTTAGCGTCAGCTTACTCGGGGAAGCTTTAGCCACACCAAGAGCAGCTTGGGTATAGTCCCTCCGTTCAAACAGCCAACTGCCATACGCAGTCAAGACAACCTTGAAACGATCACAAATCAATGCTCCACCCAAAGCGTACACAGAACGGACGGACTCGGTGTTGGTCTGTACCCCGCCAAATTGAAAGGCCTTCCTCGTAAAGTTGATGGCGCTCAAGATATGCAAGGGCTTCCTGAAAGTATTCAGCACCTACATCGAAGCGGAAGTCATTAAAACCCGATATTACTTCCACGCAGACAATTTCGACAGACCTGCAAGAAAAAGATTTGACAACGCTTTCCCATATCTTCGAAGATGGTCGTCAATTTTGAAGCGTTGATAATGCTCAGGGAGTGCTCTCAGCTCGCGCAAGAACGGGAGATATTCTCTCGGGTCCTGAAAAAAAAAATCCAGTTAGGCAAGTGTCGGTCATTTTGAACATGGTCATAAAATGACCTTTTGTGCGTGTTGGGCTACGAGTAATACGAGCGAAAAATCATACATTCCAAGAGCGGTGTCAAAGAGTCTGTCTGCGTCCACGAGAAAAATGACGTATTTCACAGCATCTTCGACAAGGTCTGGCTGTGATTCTAAATGTAAAGTATGTTAGTGACATCGCAAGTCGTGTACCCAAAAAAATGACCTCTCAGATGGAGCAGCATTGCAAGCGCTGCTTCATGGTCCGGTGGTGATTTGACTACGTGTGCAGTCAAAATAGAGTTGACATACTTATTGATGTCTTTAGTTTCAAGTTCGCGACGGACTGCATTGCACACGTCTATAATCACGTTTTGCGCGAGTTGGCTTCGCCTACGTGGATTAAAATTCGAAATTTGTGAAGATGGTGAAACCAGACTGACCCCACGTTAGTTAGGAATAAATTAATGTAGTCGACATCATGGACTTGATCAACGAATTTGCGGACCCCTGCCATGAATGCGTCCTGATTATGCTGTACGATAATACTTAGGTCGATCCGATGCTTCCGGCACGATACGAATGCTTTTTGCCACTGCCCACTATAGACAGAGTTGTAAGAAATCTCTCTCGCGAAGAAGGAAAAAGGTTCGCTTACCCGTCCAGGTCAGACTTCACGACTTCCATTACCAGTGGACGAGGATTGATCGTCTCCAGGTTCCCTCTCGGCATTTGCAACACCAGACTCATCGTGCTAGGCACGACGGTAACGATTCTAGAGCCTCGTTCTACGCGGCGCTTCTCCCATGTATCGCTCGACAGCTGCATAGGCACAGTCGAGTCTCTGTTGACTACGGATGGCTCTTCCTTTTCCTCCTCTTCTTTTCTGACCCTTTGTACCAACGCTCCGGTAGGAACAAAGCGAGCCTCGTGGGCTGTGGTGGTGAATATCACAAACCCCGATCCAATGGCGAACGAGTTGGCATCATTCGCAAGCAATATTGATCGCGAACCAGGAACGACACAGTATAGCTTTCCCGAATGTGCTTGGCCGACAAACATCCTCGTATCATCCACGAATGTGCATGCGACCCCAAAGCAATAATTGGGGAACGCACAAAGCAACGAAACAATATCCTGGGTGTAATCCACTGGGTAACAACGTTAAGAGACAAATACATGAATCAAAGAGGTGACTCGACCTTGGTGGATTGCCCCACTCATGTCTTGCCAAGTAGGAAACTTGCGAATATCACCACTAATGAGTCGACCATTTACTCCTGGCATTTTAACAGAGAAACATTGTTTTCCTTCAAGTGTTTTGTCGTCGCTGGCGTCAGCGATGGAAAATTCGTGAACCGTAATGTAATCGGAGCTTCTTTCGGAACAGAGCAACGTGATCCTCACGGCGTGTTTTCCATTCCTCTCAAGGTCGGACACGGACACTTGCCTCCAGATTTTTTCTTCGTCGTCTACACCTTCTATTGCCCAAATAAGGGCGGGATCCATAACTTTCCTTTTTTCTGGTCCTATCTTAGTATTTAACGACCAGACGCGAACGCGACCGCTTTGCCACACAGAAGCCAAAAGGTCATTGGACGATGATAGTGAAATATGCACTGGTGTCTGCGCCAAGGGTGTACTAGTCGGAACGCTTTTGGGTGATGTTTTGAGTTGATAAGATGACATTGGAGGAGGGACATTTTGGGTGCGAAAAGGCGTGAGGAGAGTTTCATCTGTTGGTTGAATGAATAAGATGGTGAGTGACGCTTCAGGAATGATAATAACCTCCATCAACCACCCCAACAGTACCAGTAGCGTTTGCGCCAGCGCAAGTCTCCCATGCGAATGTCCTGGAAACGAGTTGTGCTAGGGAGAACCGCATTAAACATGAAAGTGGATATGGCCATCGAATGAATACTTACATGCGGTCGTCGTCGTTAACCTCAACGAAGTTTCAGGATGCCATGTCACACTCGTGAAATGGCTGCCACCTGGAGCACGGTGTTCTTGCTTAAGATACCTGTATTATACAACACAGAAAAGGATCAACGTATGAAGATGCGTGATGGACTGACGATGCTACCAATAATAGTTGCCTGTCGTCCACAGCTGCACCACGTCGCCGCCCCGCGTCTCAATCCATATTGCTAGGACAGTGGAATCAGGAGACCATACGAGGTCCTTTACTTTATAGCCTGATTCATCGTCCTCCGGTGGGCGCCGCAGGCTGAATTCGCCATGTCGAAGACCATTTCTTTCGAAGAATACGACATCATATTTGCCACTTTTTCGAGCATCCTGAGGTCCAGAACGGACCTCGCTTTGGGTGGACGCGATCAAACTGCCATTGGGCCTCCAAGCAATACTAGATTCAAGGCCTGGTACGGTTTCAGAAGTGGATTGAAGTCGACCTTCGCGGGAGTACACCCTGATTACGCGCTGCGAACGAGATGGTCGCGAAGAAACCGCAAAGTAAGCACCGTCTCCACGCCACGTAATGCGTGGCTGGTCATCGTCAACAGCATTTCCAAGTTCGACGTTGGCTTGATCTCTATCAGTTTGAAGATGAGCTCTGCCCATCGATCCGTGGAATTGGGTTTCTTTAGAACCCCAGCCAACATTTATTGGAGCATCTGAGTTAGGAATACGTCATTATTAGATGTTTGTCACGGTAACTAAGAATCTCGCCTTCCCCGAATTCATGACGCTCGGTAGGGATCTCTGACAGAACGTCAAAAGTTGATGTCATCAAAATTAAGTTGGCGTCTATTCATGGATAAATAGACCAGCTGTAGGAGAGCCGAATACTAGCGAGGCGCACCTGTTGTCAATACCAGTAGAGAATCATCAGGGCTCCAAGCCACAGCTGTGATTTTTGGCTCTACAGTGCCCAAAACATCAGCACCTCCCTGAAACACTGTTAGAAAGATGGTGACTACACTTTGACCACTTACGGAAAAGCCTCCCCACTCATCAAGCTCCCATACCACGATATCTCCTGCCAGCGTTACAAGTACAAGTTGATTGGACTCGGAGAGCACTTTGAGACCCGCTATACCAGTGCTTCGCGTGGTATATGAGCCACAGAAAATAAAATGGTCGTTTCCAGAAGCCGAGGATGTCCTCCAGATCAAAACGGCACCTTGCGATGACTCTGTCCCAACGAAAGTCACATCCCGATCGCAGTCGAACGTGATTGCACTGAGAACGGCGGAAGTATCGTCAGATGTTGGATTTGAAAACTGTAATAAATCTTCCGCCTGCAGGGCGAAAGTCTGAACAGTCGATAGTGTTAGATTGCGCATCGGAACGAAAGTGGTACTAAACGAAGTCGATCGAGCAAGTGAAGTTACGGAACCATAACCCTAAATTAAGACTTGTGCTCCCTACCTTGATGATGATCCCTTCGCAGGAGCCTGAGGCCGTAGCGAGTTCTTCCAAAGAACGCAAAAAGAACAAAAAGAAGCCCTACTCCAATAACCCGCGCCGGTCAGCTCACGAGGATGCCCTTCCTGGCGTCCAGAAGCTCAAATCATCACTCCGTCAAGCAAAACGCCTTCTCGCCAAAGACAATGTGGCTGCAGATGTGCGAGTGGAGACGGACCGTCGCGTCAGAGCACTTGAGGCCGACCTTGCTCGCGCTGAGCTATCTCGAAAAGAACGTCAGTTTGCGACGAGATATCACAAAGTCAAGTTCTTTGGTGAGTTTATTTCAGCTAAACCGGCGTCGGGTTGATGAGTGAGACCGCCGTCCTCCTTATCTAGAGCGCCAAAAAGTAGTACGAAAAATAAACCAGACCAAGCGGAAGTTGGCAGCCGCAGATGGGAAAGAGAAGGAAAGGCTCCAATCAGCGCTGGCTGATTTGAGGGTGGACCTGAACTATGCTTTGGTAGCGTGATATGCCACTAGGCTGGCCGTCTTCCGCGCTGATAAACATTATAGCATTTCCCTAAAACCAAGAAATATGTCTCATTGTTCCCTCCCGAGGTCCGTCGGTCTGCTTTTGCTGCTGAACCAGTTGCTGTATCATCGGACAACAATGAAGACCGAACAAAAGTCCGCGAAATGATACGTCAACAAATGGAACTCGGAGAACTCAGTGCTGAGCCCGAAAACGAGTTTTGGAAATCAGGGCAGGAGACTAGGCCGTCGCTACCGGTGCCTGACCGAAGAGGAACCGACCCTGTTCCCACAACCAAGACCCACGCGCACACCAGTGACGTTGGAAGTGACGATTTCTTCGGAGAAGACTAATGGCAGTTTCATTACCCAGTCGGACCGTCTGACTTAGGACTATCTACACCGGATACATGAAGGAAATCGCGTCACAAGTAGTCAAATAAATGAATGCTTCTTTACGCTCGCTTCCTGAGTCCATGTTTCAAGTCCACAAAATCGAGACAGTCATAGGCCATTGACAGCAAAATTACTTTGAGCCTTCTTCCCTCCAAGAGTTGTTCGATAGAGTGATGAATAACATAATTATCACTAACGCTTAGCATCAAGTGTGCAGGCATATCATCATCTAAGTGTTATCACAGATAAAGCCGTGAAGAAATGAAATGCCCAGGGCCAAAGTAAATATCGATAACGGAGAAACATACCGCACACAAAGCGACTATAATCGTAACAATAACCTGAACTTGAATTCATATCCTACAACAACCAGGGCGCCGTTATGGTGTTGATTGTAGACAACACCAACTTGAATAGCGATGCGACTAGTCATACACTCCCAGTTTGTCGAGAATAATTTCCAGTTTTGGGTTCCCACCGAGTCTTACTGCCTCTGCACGGGTTTGCGCTTCCAGAGTGTTCAATGCACTGAGCGTGTATTCGAACGAACGTGTCACTTCGTGGAGGAAAGTAATTGTATGATGCTTGAGTGTTGCGTCCTTGGGCCGTTGATGAAGAACACCTACAAAAAAAAGGTGAGATCAAGCAAAATGCGTTGCGTTGTTCTCACTTAGTATCAATTTGCTTTCAGGCTTTTCCCTGATACCATGAATTAGTGGGAAAGAGAATTTTCCCTCTGTCAAGTCTTCAGCAAACCCCTTATTTTCCGTGTACTGGATGACACAAATTAGATGACTAGATAGCCAGGTACGAATACACCTACCGTGTTGTTCCGCAGATTCATGTAGTCGTCTCGAATCTGGAACCAAATACCCAACAAGTCCACGAACGGCACATAATTTCTAAGGGGATATTTAGATGTGTCAGACTGCTCCTCATGACATCCAGCTTACATATTAGTATTGATAGTGGCGCATTCCGTCATTAATCTCACTGCAATTCGTAGTAATCCCCCTGTCTCTGAGCACCGGATAGATGAGTAACTCCTTGTATTTTTATCAAAGCCGAGGACTTACTGTCTTTCACCATATCTACATATTCCTCTTCGGTGGGACAGCGGAGGTGATCACGCCAAAGTATTTCCTTGCCTTGGCCGCGGTGCAGTGCCAGCATTTCATCTAAACAATATGATCTCAGAAACAGGCGTTCGTGGAGGCAGATCGGCTTGCTCACCATTGAGTATTTGAACGAATCGAAGACCATGATGCGAGGAACTCTGGGCATAGTGTTGGGCAGCAAACGGGCATTCAGCTTGATTCAAATAAGGAATCTTGAGGACCTCTTGGTACGCAAGGAAATAGACGTAGTTTGCGGTATTAATAGTTTGCGGCACGCCAAATATTTTACACGCGACTATGACCACACATCAGTTACGCGCACCGATGTTTCTGAGACAACGTACCTGGCTTGCCTCTCCTCAACTCCGAGCCATCCTCGATATCGTCTATCCTGTAGCAGAGTAAGTGATTGCTGTATGAAAGAAGTGGTCGAGACTACAAGAGACTGGCATTGTGCAATAGATCTATCACACGAACTATTGCTTTCAACTGAGCAGGAGGTACCCGAAGCCAATGGTTCAGTGCTTGTATGAGCTGACCGCGGAACCCTTTTCCAGGGGAAGACGCAGTGTACGTGTAAGGTTCCAGTAGCTCCTTGTGAGCCGACATTAAATAACTGAGTAATCAAGATGAGATGATGCTGACACACCTCTTCTTGTTCCGCGGTCAATTGGGGAGACGGTGCCGACAGAGATGAGAGGATGTTGTCAATGAAAGGGTGGTGCATCGTGAATCTCTGTGTTGTACCGCTGCATGTCAGCTGTGGTATAAAAGCAAAGCAAAGCGCCCGGACAATCCGACATAATGTGTGATGACAAGGTACCGTGTCATAACCATTTCAGAATCGGTCCAGACTCATCTTGGGTATCCTTTGTTGGGGAGATGTTCTCACTCTAACACCACTGACTCATAAGTGAGACTCAGCGCCACAACCACCTTCCTCTCACCTTTCTTAACTGTGAGTTTATTTTGCCGTTCGCAGTGGCGCATGCAGTGACCTGCGATTGTTATCAGCTGCACGGGGTCGGCAGAAAGCGTTGATCACGCTGCGCAAAATTTGTTACTTAATTCTGATGGACATATTGCAGGAACGTGGAATCGAGGAGAAGAGGCCATGACACACGTACGTCATGGCAGGTCTCACTTTGCCTTCGCGTGGAGCCAAATGAGCTTGCGGCGTGAACCATATGCTGCTGACACGGCCAAAGTACTACATGGTGGGGGAAAATGAGAAAGTGAAACACCGTCTTTTCAGAATCTAGAAGTTGCGTAAGCTACTTTAACTATGGCCATCTCCATGTAGTTAAGCGATGCACATAAAATCCAGTTTTGGTACCTTGGTCCCGGAACATTGTGCGGTCCAATGCTGAATATTTAACCCGCGGCGGGAACGTGCGGTCGCCAATTGCAGCTACGAGCTGTATCAGGCAGGGAATGTAAACGGCAACTCTCATTCAAGGCCGACTAACTACATACTTGACGAATTTAACACGCTGGTTATTTGAACAAACAAGTTCCAGCCTATTTTGTATTTGCAGACATTACTCGTATAGGCTTGTGAAAATTTCAAGTTATAATCTTGAACAGTTGTTATTTTTATCGTACTGACTTCACACGGAACAACACTTTAATGGAAATGCATATCGAAAGCGAAGATAGTGCAGTGCATAGATGCTACGAGAGAGTCCATAAAGAACGACGAGAACACACTGCTCGAACGAGGTAGTGGGTCATGGGACACATTCTAGCTACGCGAGAGAATAGGTCGTCAGGATCTTGTCATCAAGTCAACTCAAATTAGCCTCACCCTGACATCCATAAGACTCTTCAAACATCATCAAAACCTATTGGGACATCGGGTAACGGTCTGTCAAACCGTGCGGTGCGAGATTTGTCACAGACAGCTGATTCCCAGCACAAGTCTGCATACGTTTCCAAAGGTGCCAGCACAAGATCCACATCCACGTCTCCTAACCATTCAGGGTCATACTCAGAGTCGCCGCGCGGTACGACTCTGCGTAGCTCCTCGTAAAAAACCGCGAGAAGCACCTTTTGCTGGGCAATGGCCTGGCGGACGTCACTGGAACAAGAACTTGTGTATGGCGCTGTGTTGAACTCGTACGCTGTATGTGGTCCAGGACTCGGCGACGGGTGACGATACCATGGACTATCATATGGAATAGTGACGTATTGCGCGTTGTCTGAGAAAGACGATGTCGAGTGACTTTCCTCGCTGTCTTCCCGATAGGAAGACGCGAACACCTCTGGAGCCCACACCGATGAATCAAATCGCAACGAGGCGCTGCTGTCCGATTCGATTTTTTGGGAAAACGGGGAACGCGAATGATAGGTTTTGAAAGGATGCGCGAAAAATTCGAAGCCGTTAGAAACAGGATCCTCCGGCTTAAGGACGGAGGAGTTGTGCTGATAGACAGTCAAGTTTCTGCTTCGCGAGCTGTGGTGATTAGACTTACGCGGGTGATTGTATCAATCCATGATTTAATGGATTCATCATCTCCATACATACGCTTGTCCGGCAAGGGGGAATATCCAACATCCAAGAGACCTTTGGATATCTCAGAAGAGAAACGAATATCCGAGAGGCTTGAGTCTCGACCAGCAATGCGTGGGCCGGGAATTTGGAATGACATGATGGTAAACGTACGAGATCGTACAATAGGTACAGGTGCGGAGCACAACTACGCGAGAGGGGAGCACTCTTTTCACCCGTCGCGACGGTTTTTATGCGATCGAACAAATGCACGCGATAAGGGCGAGGCGAGGAAACTCGTCGGCAAACAATAGTTATTGTTACGGCTCCAACGGGGCCACGTGACCAAGACGTCCTGGAGACAATAACTCGTCTGCAAATGAGTAAGACGACCAGACAGCGAATACGATGTGGCTGCGACAAAGTTTATCATGTGTCGGACCTCGCAGACTAACTGAGGCAGACACTGGCCGACTACTGTTATTGTTTGACTCTGAATACAGGTTAATTCATTCTCCACTAAAATTGAGATCAAAGTTGCTACCATGAGAATAATGATCATGCGGAGGATCGCCATGGCATCCACTTACGATTGATCAGAGACAACGTTTTGCCGCATGGGATGCAGCGGAACGGATATCATCACTCCTTCTCCAACGTCCAAGGCTTCAGATGTAACCTGCCAAAGGATAGCTTATGTCTGCCTTCGGCCATCCTCACCACCTCTTCTAGAGCATCCCAGCAATGTTCGTGCATTCGGTTTCGTTCCATTCGTTCAATCTCTCGACGGCGCTGAGACATACGGACTTTTGACTTGTCCACGACTGGCGCTTTTGGATTCCATACATGTTTTGGGTCGGAATAGTACTTCTTTTGAACCCAGGAAGTATGTGAATTTCCAAGACGGTTTATATTGTAAATGATTCGATGAGGAGCTCCCCGATACTGGGCGGAGTTCAGGAGGAGGCTCAGAGTGCCATCCACTATGGCAAATGAGACGGAACGAACCAGGAAGGATAAACCGACGTACTTTGCTGCTGAAAGGTATCGAGGAATTGCTGGCGTTTCATCATTTCCAAGTGCGAAAGTGGAGTGCTTTGAAGTTCACCAACGACACGCGCTGCGGCATCGAACACAGGCCGGAAGAGCTTGCGGATCTCTTTTCGAGCCAAATTTCCATGTAAGACCGATGCAGAGCTTGCGCGCAGGAAAAGGCGATACAAGGAAGTGAAAGAGGAGGGGAGTTTCAAGTTGCTCATTGTCCCTCAGCCAAGTTCAAGTCGCGTCGTATATGAAAGGCCGACAATGCGGCTGCCTCCGGCGCCGAGTTTCGGATCCGAGTAACTTCACTCATGCAAGGAGACTGCTGCAAAGATCGGTAAATCATTTGGTTATGAGTCGATCAGGCGAACTACGCCTCCCTCTACAGACTCTACAGATACATTTCTAAGCTACAAAGCAGGTGCTTCTTCTCGGCCCACCGCGTGTTGCTGTGCTCACTTTAGAAGCCGACAAACAGCCCCCAAAATGAAATAGTCCCCACGAGGAGGTAATTGTTTTAGGCGCCACTGTGCTTTATCAGGACCCTGTCCTTTGCCTCGTGTACAGGAGGATGCATCTCCGAGGTTTTTGGAGGTACCTAGGGGAATGATAGGTAATGTAATTCGAACGTGAATTCGTTGAACTCACGGATATCAGGGTGCCTCTCTGCGGCAGCACAAGGACTTTGTGCCCTGTCTGGATGACGAAGCCATAGTCTCCATTGTCCAGTTCCATGCTGCGGCCGGGGTTGAGTCCCTGTTGAACGCCATCCCTATAGCGTGCCTGTGGATTCTGGGCTGCTCAGTTAGCACGTGCTTCCCTACAGGAAGGGTCGCGCTCACCGGTCTCTGCATCGTATGAAATGAAAAAGGTG
>JBBPKM010000016.1:0-32297 GCA_038089255.1 Austroboletus rostrupii
TCTTTGTGTTGCCTCAACTGGTCTGGCCTCACTTTTACTTCCTGGTGGTCGCACTGCCCATTCTAGATTCAAGATTCCTATTCCTTGCCATGAGCAAAGCACTTGCAACATCAAAAAGAATGATCTTCATCACCAGCTTCTTCAACAGACTTCTCTTATTATTTGGGATGAAGCAGCCTCTCAGCATTGTCATGTCATTGAAACTGTGGATAGATCTCTTAGGGATTTGCTAAGCAAAGACCAGCCATTTGGAGGAATCACCATGCTTTTCAGTGGTGACTTTAGACAAACCTTGCCTGTTATCCAGCATGGATCAAGAGAGCAGATTGTTCCTGTCACCTTGACACATTCCAATCTTTGGACTAATATGTCTGTTCATTATCTTCACCAGAACATGCGTTTGGGCCAGGATCCTGAGTCTGACAATTGGGCTCATCAGCTTCTTCAAATTGGTGTCACTGATGGTGATGTTGCTCTTCCTGAGCATATGAAATCTGGAGATACCATGAACTCTCTTATTAGAGCTCTTTATTCTGATCTTCTTAATGGCAATGAGAATCTTCCTGATCAGTACTTCCTGGATCGCACTATTCTTTCTCCAAGAAATATCCAAGTCCATGAAATCAATTCCACCATCTTGGATTCTGTTGCTCCTCACAACAAGGCCACTTATCTTAGCTCAGATTGTGTCACTGATAGGGAATATGAATATATTCAGCCTGAAGTATTGCATACCTTCAATCCATCTGGATTTCCTCTGCACAAGCTGGAGATCAAGACTGGTGCTCCTTTAATGCTGTTAAGAAATCTGGATCCCTTGCATGGACTATATAATGGCACAAGGCTTAGATTGCTTAGATCTACCCCTAGAGTTCTAGAGTGCTGTGTATTGAAGGAGAATGGAGATAGAGAAGTGGTTTTCATTCCTAGGATGGCCTTGGATACTGGATTAGAAGACTCTCCTGTCCCTTTCAGAAGATTGCAATTTCCTATTCACTTGGCATATGCCATGACTATCAACAAGGCTCAAGGACAAACAGTAAAGCATGTTGGGCTTAACCTTAGTTCACCAGTTTTCTCTCATGGACAACTGTATGTTGCTCTTTCTCGATGTACACATCCAAGAAACATCAAGATTCTATTCTCTGATGAAGAAAGAAGTCAAACAACAAATGTAGTTTGGACAGAAGTATTTAGAACTCTTGAGATTTGAATTTGTTTGTACTATAAGTATGGATTTCTCTCAATATACTTATTTGAAATACAGGAAAAAAATTATATACTAAATACAATTAAGCCTATTAAAGGAGAAGCATAATGGATTTCATGATATTGTAACATATATGGCCTTCTTAGATGGCCACTCCAGATCAAAAAATTAAAGGATAAAATTCAGATATCTAAAGACAATAAAGAAAAATGTTATAAACAATATAAAAAAAACATAGAAAAATTAGACATATAAAAAAAACATCATAAAAAAATAAAAATAAGTTGTGCAAAGGGTTTTTAAATATTGCTTGTGCCGAAGGCATAAGCAATGTTTAAAAACCCTTTAGTACAACTTATTTTTATTTTTTTATGAT
Source organism: Austroboletus rostrupii (assembly GCA_038089255.1). NCBI lineage: Eukaryota > Fungi > Basidiomycota > Agaricomycetes > Boletales > Boletaceae > Austroboletus > Austroboletus rostrupii. The sequence continues at coordinate 1,587 of JBBPKM010000016.1, forward strand.
GCCTAAAGAAAGTAGGATAACTTGTGCCGAAGGCACAAGCAAACGGGTGAAGCCGGCTCGTAAGATCTTAGCGCTCAGCACTCACGACACTCGTATCCACACGCCACATCTCCACAATGTCCTCGGTGCATTCTGGCATTGCCCACCAACCACTAGACCAAGCGGAGATTCAGTATCTTCCACTTGAGCAAGTAAATGTGCAGGCTTGGGTGGTAGACGGTATGTCGCTATTCTTCATCTATGACATTCGTACCACAATGAAAATTTGCCACAGTATCTGCTCGGATCAACCTTGCACAAAGGTTTCACAACCCTTCGCATGAGCCCACGAGAAGAACCAGGTATTTCTTTCCGCTCCCAGCGAACGCAGCGGTTTGCGAATTTGTTGTCAAACATGAAGACCGAGAAGCTATCGCATGGGAAGTACAGCAAAAAGGAGATAAACTGACGCGAGCGGTAGACCGAGGAAAGATGGTGGTATTTGTAGAAGCCGTGACTGGAAACAGTAAGCAATTGTCCTTGGCTTGAGTCTAGTACTAACACAAATATACTTTCTTTGTCATGTAGTATTCTCTGTTTCGGTCGGATCTATCCCTGCTAAGGCGAGTGTGGAAGTGTGCTTGACGGTGCGTCCGTGGCCACCCTGTCTTTTCGCATAGTCATAATTAGCTGGCTGAACCTAGTTCATCATGGAACTCTTGTACAAGGATCTGCGAGACCATGTCCGATTCCAGCTCCCTATGCACATCACCGAATGCTATGAGACTCCATCTATGGTTCTGCACGATCGGGTGCAAATTTCTGTCGACATTCACATGCACGCTATGATATACGATATCAATTGCCCTACACATGAGGGCATTGTGCTGCGACGCTACGAGGGTCTTTCGGACCGAGAATCGCAGAGATGCCTTTCTATTATTTGGGTATCGCCTAAATTTTTGACGAGAAACTTTGTTCTCGACATCTATGCTCAAGGATTGGATGAGCAGAGATGTTTTGCAGAGAAGTTGTATGTGAAGGAGAATGGGTCATATTCTACCATTGCAATGCAACTGACACTCTCCCCAAAGCATTTTGCATCCAAGATTCCCCCGCGTGAATATATATTTATCGTCGATCGATCCACTAGTATGACTGGCGAGTCCATGGAGACAGCTAAACGGGCGCTGTCTTCGTTGCTTCATTTACTGCCGATCTCACAGACGACATTTAACATATTTAGTTTTGGGAGCAACGTCAAAAGTTTGTGGCGGAGTAGTTGCATACTTGATCCAACTTCCTTCTCTGAAGCGGTACGTTTTATTTCTACCTCTGTTTTACCATTTAACACCGTGTTCGCAGATAGAACACATAACGGGCATGAATGCTAATCTTGGGAAGCGAAAATTTCACAAAGTTTTGAAGGCGGCATTTAACACGCGGAAACTCGACTGTCCGGGATTTGTATTCCTCTTGACCAACACCATCTGTTATCAAGCCACCTCGAAGCCCTCCATCTGGAAAAAGTGGGCTTCGTTGGTATTCAGGAGGAGTAACCCAGACTCTGGGGCGTTTCTCTCGAATGCCATCCGAAATCCACCACCTGGAGCGCCTGCCCGCTTATTCATTCTCAGAATTGGAAAGGTCAAGTCCTCCGACGAGTGCAATAGTCTTGCACGAAAGGGAAATGGAGAAGTCGTATATGCGCTTACCGCACACGACCTTGTTTTCAAATGTGCTCGCATATTGAACAATGGACGGAGGAAGGACATCAGGCGTATCGATATTGATTGGGGATGTGATGCTTTGAGTGCTCCTTCCGCATATCCTGCTTCATCATCACCAACCAGCACGTCCATTGTTCCAGAGAGCATTGTGACGCTCGCACCCCCGCCCCCTGTGCAACAAGTACCTCTTACGCTGACAGATATCTCCTCTGGGAACCGGTTCACAATTTTTGCTATTGCGTCGTTGAAAGCTCCCCCTACATCCATTCGATTAATTGTCGTTCTAGATGGCGAGTCCCGGCCCAAAGAGTTGAATATCGATGTCACACAGGTGAAACCGTTCTGTGACACCAAGACGCACTCGACCATTCCCTTGGTTCATACGCTTGCAGCGTACAAGCTGATCATGGATTTAGATAGAGGAGCTGGACTTCTCCCTGACCAAGCTCCAGAGGACGCTCTGCTGGCCTCTGAGGGCGCTCTTCGGAGGGCAGGAATTATTCGTCTGGGGTTGACATATCAACTCGCAAGCAAGTATACATCATTTGTCCCTGGAGACAAGCGTCGAAAGCACACGAGGCCTGAAAATGATGACACCACGGAGGATATTACTATGATCCCTGCCAATGATTCCACCTGCCTCGACCATCTTATCGACGGTGCTGCTTCGCTCGTCACGTCCGTTTTCGATTTCTTTGCCGATACGGCGACATTAGCCATGACCAACATGGCATCCTCTTCGCAGTCTCAGTGCGAACTAGCACTCCCGGGCGCATATACGTACGACGAATCCAACTCCAGTATAGATGACACAGACCACCGACGCAGCCGTCTTTCTACCGATTTGTCGCCTGCCGCTACTTTTTCTACCCTCAGTTCCCTTGACACATCATACAGCACATGTTGGGCGCCCTCACGTTCTCCAAGCCCGAAATCTCTGCTGGGCGACGCAACTGAACGCGCGCCCTCACCAGTGTTTCGACGGGATCCACACATGACAAGCTTACCAGCCGAATCACGGCCGGGCCTGGCTGGCAGACGGAGCCCGGCACAAGATGTGTGCGATCTCATCGATGAAATGGGCGTGGATGGATCTGTTCCGGCCACGCCGCGTCTCGCACGGTTCGTCGGGAATGCGGTGCTCACCCACGAAGAGTATCCGGATAGGATGCTGTGGGCGACCGCCGTCGTCGTGGCGTACATGCACAGGCATTTACAGGGCGAGCCAGATTTACTGGAGTTGGTGTTGGATAAAGTAAAGGGGTTCGTCGCGGCGCGCGAGAGAGACATGGGCGGCGATCGGTCGAGATTGTTTGAACGCATGGTTTGGGAGGCGGGAAGGCAGCTGAACGTATAAATCGATTAGGAACGCTTTAGGACCTTGGGGACGACAAATGATCAGATAGATACGAGTGGTCAAGCTCAAGTTTAAGCATTCGCTGCGAAGGAAATTCATTCTTCCTGCGCTTGCTCCCCCTGATCACACCAAAAGAACAATACTCACAATCTGTGTTGTAGACGAGCCTAAATGTTGTATCGCTTCTACGTAGTCGACAAATGCTTTTCAGGGAGCATGCCTGCAACGGGACCGATGAAACACGACCTAGGACATTATTAGAGCTAGCATTCCCTAGCGATGTTTCTGTTTGGCCTAAGCAAAAAGCTAAACGTCACCCAACCCCGTCTTACCGGCAACATATATAAGGAGCCTGACTGTCGTAGTAGACTTAGCTGGACGGAAATTTACCCGCTTCCTTCGCCATTGCCCCGAGCTTTACCTTGAACCCCTTCTTCCCGATGCTACCAAGATACTTCAATGCGAGCTCTACAGTGGCCTCAGCCTCGCTGTCAAACTTCTTGATCTCGATAAGGCCTTGCAAACATTTGGCCGGGTGTTCTGGCAGCATTTTGGGATACGGCCCGCAAATTCTCGCTTTCCGCCAAAGGTCCCTGGACTTGTACGAGACTTTTGGGGACCATATGTACCAGCCCTGTCACGTTCGGTTACGACAACAATGTCAGTGTGCCATCGCAGGCAGATACTACCAAATATTTCGCTTCATCTTTTTCCTTATCACCTCGTGTCGCTCAAGATCGTTTGGAACACGGAAATCTTCCGCTCGAAATCTCCAAACCGTACAAAGTTGCCAGTGGCTCTCGGCCGCTTCGTCGCATTGCATGAACTGGACTTGGATTTCTGCGCGGCTAAAATGTCCGACGCTATCCGGCGAGGTTGTTTACAAATCTGCGGTGGCAAAAGTTCAGCATTGGTGCGGATGCCATTGGGCGGGGCTGTCCAGCAGCGGGCGTTGGTACTGTGATCGTGTTGTTGACCCAATACAAACACTCCGAGGTGTTGCAAATCATGTTCGATGGGTCAGTGCTGCCACATAACTCGTCCTGAGGGCTGGGCCTTTGAAAGAATTGATACATCATGGGTGGGGTGTATAGTATCCAATCACATCACCAGGACTTACTACAAACTCCTCCATCATGGTGTCCGCTTTAATTCTATCATTCTGTGCCTGGTGAAAATTGAAGCTTTGAAGACGCAGATAAGCAGTCCAAAAGTTAATACTGTGACCTGTCGCCATATGTTTTACTACCTCCTGACTTTCGTTCTCGGCCTAGCAAAAATTATTGAGTTTCTCCGGGGTTCTCTTTGGAGCATGTGCAACTTTAGACGGTTTTGCAAAGTCAGTTGTTTTATGACTATGAACACTTCGTAAGAAATCTCTCGTACAAGTTTACAACATACATTTTGCTACTAAGAATACCGGCAAAAATTACATAATTGAACGCGGAGAAGAAACAAGATCGATGCGGTTAAGAAGCTCGTAAAGGCAGATTACTACAAGTGCCGTGAAACGACCATGTCCTTGGTCGGGAAACACAACAAGACGATCGTGCACATCAAGACACTGCCTCCGGCTACGTACAACAAGATCATGCTTCCGTTGGGAAGATCCAACAGTTGCGCTCCTATGAGTGGCGTGATGGTCGCAGAGGTAGCGGCGCAGACCATTGCCATGCCTGCCGCTGTACCTCGAATGGCTGTCGGAAATGCCTCTGGAGTCCATCCCCAGAGCTAGTATGATCGTATGCTCAGTAAACGGACAACACGTGGAATATTCGTGTGCCTACCGCAGAGTTGAACAAGGAGCTGAAAAAGACGATCAACGCGTTCAATCCGACGCGTTTCGCCTGTGTATTCACAATGTTGTAGAGGCAAAGGGAGGCGCTCATCATAAGAGACGCAAAAATAAGCGTCCATTTTCGACCGATCGCAGGGGATCGGACCATCAACACGGATATAACGACGGCGACAATCGATGGGCTGTCGATTATAATGTAATCGAGGTATGTTTGGTTGAGACCAACGCCCGGGATTTCAGCGTTTTTGCGCTGTAAGATTAAAGGCAAGAATCTGCCAGCAAGGCCGATAGCTATAAATTTTTCCACCGGCGGTGAGGAGGAGAAAAAGAAATTATAATAACTGGCTTACCGCCATAATCAAACATCCATATCAAGCATAAAAGAATGGTGACTCGTGTCATCTTCCAGCTCTCGAAAAATAGTTTCAGCCGGGAGAACTCCTGAACAACCCGCTTGAAAAAGCCAACTTCTTCCATTACCAGCGTTTCTTGAGATTTTTCGTTCAGAGATTCCACGGTGAGGTCACACGACCATCCGTTGAAGGCGGCAACTTTATGAACCACCTCGACCGCAGCATGGTCCTTCCCTTTTAATATATAAAATTTAGGAGATTCGTGGAAGGGAAATATGAAAAAGCGAAGAACAAAAATCCCAACGGTAATAGAAGAGAGCGTAAAAAACAGGTAACGCCACCCCATGTTGATCCCCTTTGAGCAACAGGGTTGAACGCCTTCTGTCAGATGACATGATACCAAGCTTGGCGAGCAAGAGTTATAGGGAACCACGCTAAATGTGACGATGGTGTTTATCAGAATGCCCAAATGAGCTGAGACTCCGAGCGCTGTGAGGAGATAGAAGTAACGCTGTCACATGATCAGATTGCTGTTTGGTACCATGGTTTCAAGGATATACCTGGGGGAGGTACTCTAGGGCGACTAAAAAGAATTGGTTGAATTATGAAAATAAGAATAAGTCAGACTAAGACTCAATATACTCACTGGTCGAGTTGGTGGGTATGTTTCCCCCAGTTCCAAATCCAACGAATAATACCATCGCTTGTAAGCTGCTAAAGGAAGACGTGGCACCAACGCAAAAGCCGAAAGCGCCGGCGGTCATTGCAGTACCATAGAATGCTACTCGGCGACCTAAAGCAAATATGTCGACAGGGCACCGCAGAGTAAAACAACGATACGCACCCACAGCATCGACTAAAGTACCCCAAAAGAAAGACCCAAGAACCATTCCAATACTGTGCACGGTGAAAATGTTTCCGAGCTCCTTGTCAGAGAATCCGAATTCACGCTGTATGGTGGGCAACACAAGTGTGAATGCACTTGCCCACATAGCATCTAAAAAAAATCCGGAGGAACAGATTGCCCACATCAACCTAACATTGTGAGATGAAGTGAGCTTGAGTGCACGACAGCAAGGCTAGTATGCTGGCGTGTACCAATGATAACGGCCCATGCCGTTGTGATTTAACGCGTGGTCGATGATCGATAATTTGGTACTGGGCTGCGGGGAGATGGACACATCCTCGAGGTACTGTTCTGTTGAAATGTTCGTTTTGTCCATGGTAGCTTGGAGTAGGATGCACCGTGATGTTATAAGGGCGGGCCCGGGTGTGACTTTTAAATCATACAGAAGATCACCGTAAATTGAGCGCATGTGACATGTCTGCCAGGGGGACGAAACTGATACAAAAATATATCATGCAGTTCTCACAGCGGAAGTTTTTCAAAACGATACGGACATCGCGGTCAAAAACCGCGCCTCGGAACTTGCTTAGAGCAGGACCTGAAATCCACTTTATGGTAACAGGCTCTCTCTTTAATACGACCTTGTAGTGATCAGAGACGGATCGGTAGGACCAGCGTGCCATCGGGTGCTGAGTCTCCCGGTTTCTCCCGTTCCGTATGCCATCCAGCATATATACCATCTGGTCGCGGTCACAGTTAGCTGTAGGATTTAGTGTCGCTGCTTACCCCTCATGTACCTCTCACCTTTTTCTTTTCCCCCTCTGAACGACGCACGTTCATCACGTTCCGTTCCGAGTGTTCCGCCTACCGCGGCCCCAGGTCTACCCAGTCTTGCATTCAGACGGGTAACTCACGGGAGCAAATACCTCGTAATAATCAACACCTTCCTTTTGGGTGAATCCCCGAGCAACGGTACTGACCCGGCAAGCTCCGAGGCGCGAATTACAATCGTTCTGAAAACCACTGTAACTTAGTAAATGTGTGCACTGCTGGCAGTTACGGAAAAAAGGAATCCGATGGCCCTGAAAACATAAGCTAAGCAAGATCTAGTGGTTGTTCAGTTGTTCCAAGATCGACCCGGTAGTAGGCATGCGGTCTCTACTCGTATTCACCGCGTGCAGCGAGGCCTCCCAGTAAACAAGAGCCTGCGGCAAAGGAAAGTGACAGGAAACCGTTAGTTTATAGAGCGTGGAGACAGTCACCGCTTAACTAGTGGTCAGGGAGTGCGTCTTCGGTGGTTTGGTCTGACTAGTCCTGACTGGTCCTTACCGCCGGTCATCACTATGATCACCTAACTATATTGCAGAAGACTCGCCAGGAAGAAATTGCTGAAATTAACCCCGCCGTTTGACGATAGAGTGTACCAAGTAGTGATTTCATGGCAGATACCAATATGTGAAACATGCGTTTCAGCCCTATAACAAGTATCAGACTAGAATCACAAATACGTCTTGATTCCAACCAACCATAGCTTCTGAGAGCGGAAATGAACAGTTACATTAAGATGCATAAGAGTGGGCCTAAGCTTGAGTATTATTATGCCGTGGCCGAGGTGATGCTCATCTGCGATACTCCTCGGCCTTGCTTGACTCGATCCGTTTCTGTTTGTTTCCTGCTATTGTACACTGTTTTTGGATGTAGGCATTTCCAAGTTATTTATCCCTGTTGAATTTGCAAGCTCCCTTCCAAATGTAGTACTACGTAGCTTGTTCGTCAACAATCACTCCCTGAGTGGTCTGGAAACATTAGGACTCTCCCCCCTCTCCTTCTGACGCGGTTTGAAAGCACAAATTAACACAAAAATCAAGTCCAACTAACGGGAAAGCTTGCGACCTTCTCTTCCTTTTTTCGCAATGATCCAGACCGGCCTTATACCGAGCGCGCACGACGATCTCGTGACGGATATATGCTACGACTATTACGGGCTCCGTCTCGCCACCTGTGGTCTCGACCAACGGTATGCTTTCGCTTTCACGCGTCTAAGTTGTCCATAATTGGTTTCAGAATCAAAATCTGGCAGTTGGACGAAACCGACGGGACGTGGAGCGTGGAGGACGAATGGAAGGTCATACCGTCTTCTAAGTTGTCGAACACAACATATAAATATCTTTTTCTAGGCACACGATGCGGCGATTTCGAGGCTGAGCTGGGCACATCCCGAGTTTGGCACCATTCTCGTGTCGGCGTCCTTCGATCGGACCGTCAAAATCTGGGAACAGACCTCCTTTCCAGCTAGTGGCGACGTCCAATCGAATGGATCTGCACTTGCGCAGACGGCTGGCACAAATTCATCGTTGAGATGGGTAGAGAGAGCCGTTTTGTTGGACGCGCGCGGGACAGTGAGAGCGGTCGAGTTTGCGCCACACCATTTTGGATTGAAGTTGGTGCGCATCGCGTGTAACGTTTAGCATGACCTCCCCGACTTACCTGAAGTTCGTTCAGGCGACGGTCTCGTCCGATAACCATCTGCGGATATATGAATGTCTGGAACAGTCTTCGCTAGCTACGTGGCAGCTCTCGGAGGAAGTAGATGTCACAACGCTTCCGTCCATGTCTTCTCCGTCATCGCTCTCTGTCGCGTTTGCGACGCCAACACAAACGAGTGCGACGCTCGACGGTGCCTCTGCGTCCCTAGTCGCTCAAGCACTACAGCAATCGCAAGCTCCATTGCAGCAGAGGCCTGGGTTGGGTAACCGAGAAGCGGATGGAAGTTGGTGTGTGTCGTGGTGCAAAGAAAGGTACTGGGGAGAGGTCCTTGCTATCAGCTGTGGTGTCTTGGGAACTGTCAAAGTAAGGCTATCGTTTGTAATCCTGCTGTTATCATTGAACCATCGCAGATAATACAACTGTCACCTTCCCGGCGTCCGACAACGCTTCTGACGCTTGATCCAACCCCGTCTGGAACTCGAAAGGCAACGGAGGTTGCTCTGGGGACAGGGCCATCAGATGGGGAAACACCAACGCCTTTCGCGATTACTTCGGTCTCATGGGCGCCCTCCTGCGGACGATCGTATCATCTTCTTGCCACCGGAGGAAGAGATGGGCATGTGAGAATATGGAGAGTGAAACCGGCCGAGGACAACGACGATCCCGAAGCAGAAGGTGAACTGAGATGGACCGGCGTGGTTGTTGCAGACTTTGACCATCACAAGTTGGTTCATTTGTTTCTTCCTGGCGAGTCGTGTTGACTCCCCCTTGCAGATCCGGAGTGGGCCGGGTAGAATGGAACATAACAGGGTAGGTTGCTGAACAGAACTGAACGCGCGTTACTGATCTGTGCTTTAGAACTGTTCTCTCGTCAGCGGGTAACGACGGTCGTGTTCGGCTGTGGAAAGCAACGATCGGGAGCGTCTGGAGACCTGCGGGTAGCATAGGGGTCGAGCAATCTGAAGACTCACCGGATGCAGACGCTGTCATGGACGATAACAACACTCTTGGTGGCTAACAACGGTTTATAAAAATAATCGATTGCATGTACAAAACAGTTTCCTATTGCTAGAGTGTTCGATGTCAAGATTCTTAGTTACCTTGTGATCCTGGCGGAAGCGGTCGCCATCGGATAACCGCGGCAGCGAGTTGGCCCGAGTTTATCCCCAACGGCCATATATGCTACTAAGGACGTTCGTCGCTCCTTCAGCGCGTTCATACCCAACCCCTCCAACATACCGCAGACTCGTATCAGCGGCCATGGCTCAGTCTGGGTTATTCGCTTCTGGCGGTCGCCCTCCGACTGCGGCTGATCATCCGCCTTTGCAGTCAACGTCAGAAAGTCGTCGTCTCCCGCAACCTTGGCCCTGATGCAATGCCGTTGCTGGAATGTCGACGGGAACTAGAGGTATGCTTGCGCCATCCCAAGTTTGACTGAAATCGTCTAACATGCCAACGAGGTGGTCACCTGGCCCGAAGACCGCACTTGTGAGAGGAAATGGCTACTGGACAACATCCCCGGTGCGGCCGGGGTGGTCGTCATGCTCACAGACAAGGTATAACTCTCGCAAACTCGCTCGTCATACGCGTCTAATTTCGTCCTGATAGGTCGACTCGGAGTTTCTGGACAAGGGTCAGTAGGTGATGAACGCTCCGAAGGGATCCGAGTCTCACTAAATGACTCGCAGTTGGACCTTGCCTTCGAGTCGTGTCCACCGTGTCCGTGGGTTATGGTGAGATTGATTGATCTTTTACCATCGCTGCATCGTTTCTCATATTCCATACGACCACTGTAGAACACATCGACCTCAAGTTGGCTGCGCAAAGGGGACTCAGGGTTGGGTATACCCCTGATGTTTTGACTGATGCAGGCAAGTCTGAGTCCACTCATCGACATCAGGCCTTTCAGCTCTTGTAGTGGCCGATCTATCCGTGATGCTAGTGCTGATGGCAGGCAGAAATGGTGGAATAGGATGCTCGCTCGTGCAATCTGGTGGCGTAGGCAATATGACCTGAGCGACTGCCGCAAGATATTGATGAATCTTGCAGTGGCCAGATTTATCGTGGTCTCCTTTCAGTCTTTGCGGACCACAGCTGAGCACGACGGTGCGTTCACCGACCCGCAAGGTCGGGTTCATCGGGTTTGGCCGGATAGCTCAGGCGACACTGGCACGCCTCGTGCCATTCGGTATCACGCATTGTCTGTACTCATCGAATCCGTCTTCACCGCGAAACATCGAACGTGACACTGAACTACAAAAGAAGCACAACCTAAAATCGGTCTCCAATGTGGATCTGGACGAACTAGCCCGCGAGAGTGACGTGTTGATTGTTCTTGCACCGGGTGGCCCGGGTACCTGTCATATCGTCAATGAAGACTTACTGAGGAAAATGAAGAAGACGAGTGTTCTTGTGAACACGAGCAGGGGGACTCTGGTAGATTCGGATGCACTGGCAAAGGCGCTTCGGGAGGGGTGGATCTGGGGTGCCGGACTTGATGTAGTGCAGGGTGAACCCAAGGTGTCAGTAGATCACCCATTGGTCAAGGAGCCAAGGTGAGGCACAACACTGTGCGCCACACAAGTAGCTCATGTCGTTGCAGATGCGTCATTGTGCCGCACATTGGGAGTGCGACGTTAGAGACTAGGAAGGATATGGTGACATACGCTGCCGAGAACATGGTTGCAGCTCTCTTGGGCGGTGACATGCCCGCTGAACTCAACCTCTCTGCGTTTTCGTGTTGATGTAGAATGTAGTGCTAATCCTGGGGACGAAGATAGTTGTGTAACTTTTAGTATCTCCCATGCAGTCAATGACGTCATTGAAGAGATAGTCCATATTTGGATGTTTTTAGATTGGTCAGCATGTTTTTGTTTTTATTGCTAGTTCGCGCGCACTTTTTCCGAATGACTTTTCTTCCACAATGACCAAGTTCATCCTCATTTCTGGAGGCGTGGTCAGTGGTATCGGAAAGGGCATCATTGGTGCGATGCAACGTCCTCCATGCGCACAAATTATTTTTCATTTCGTCCGACCCGTGTAGCCTCTTCGACCGGCCTACTCTTGAAAACGGCAGGCCTCAAGGTCACAGCCATCAAGATAGATCCTTACATGAATATAGATGCTGGCACTATGCGACCCACCGAACACGGTGAGATCGTTCCTGATAATGTTTTTTGTTTGTTTCCTGAGTCTCTTCAACTATAGGTGAGGTATACGTCTTGAACGACGGTGGTGAGGTAGATTTAGATCTAGGAAACTATGAGCGCTATTTGGATATCACACTATCGAGGGACAACAACATTACTACGGGTAAAATTTATCGCGAAGTGATCGAGAAGGAGGTCTGTCTTGGCCGAGTGGTCCATTTCATCTCGCTGATTTTCAGCACAGAGGAGAGGTGAATATCTTGGGAAAACGGTGCAGGTGTGGATCACGATTGCATTCCATCTGTGTGAGCCCTTGACCGGCTGTCGGGGTAGATCGTACCCCACGTCACGAATGCTATACAAGACTGGTTAGACCGCGTCTCCAAAATACCAGTCGACAATTCTGGCCAAGAACCAGACCTTTGTATCATAGAGGTATGCATGATTGCCTTCGTGGGGTGTAAATAGCTGAGGTACTTTCTTACAGTTGGGAGGAACTGTTGGAGACATTGAATCCGCCCCTTTCATCGAGGCGATGCGACAGTTCCAGTTCCGAGTCGGGCACGATAATTTTGCTCTTATACATGTCTCCCTCGTGCCGGATATGCACGGAGAACAAAAGACTAAGCCTACACAAACGACTGTCCATGCTCTGCGGGGGTTAGGATTACTCCCCGATCTCGTACGTCGTAGTTCGTGTCATTGGAAACATTGGAAAAAGTTGAATCCAACATTCAACAGATTGCCTGCCGCTTATTGGGGCCCAAGACATTGGAAAAGGCGACCAAGGAGAAAATCTCCATGTTCTGTCATGTGGCATCTGAGCAAGTAGTTGGCGTACATGACGTGACTTCTGTGTATCACGTTCCGCTGCTGCTCGAGTCGCAAGGGATCGTTAACTATCTTCGCAAGCGGTTGGACCTTCCTGCTCTCCACATTCCGGAGGAAATGATAAGCAAGGGTTTATCTCTTGGTGTCAGATGGAAGAGTATGATAAAAAGGTATATTCTGATGTTCCCCGATTTGTGGACATCATCTCCACTTATCGCTCAAACAGCCAAGAACGGCTCTTTGACCAGGTCAAAATCGTCCTAGTCGGAAAATATACCGAGTTCAAGGACTCGTATATGTCCGTCATAAAAGCACTCGAGCACTCGGCGTTCCGTGTCAAACGAGAGCTTATCATTCAGGTCTGTCCATTACTGTGCGCTTTACCGACTGTACTGAACGGGATAACGTAGTGGGTGGAGTCTTCGGACCTCGAATCTCCTACTCAGTCGTCGGATCCGGCCAAATACCATGATGCTTGGCGCAGTGTCGTAGGTGCTGGGTATGTCTTGTTGTTTTCACGGGAATCACGCTAAGATTTGGTCGAGGGGTATTCTTGTCCCTGGAGGTTTTGGGCAACGTGGAACAGAAGGTATGATCCTCGCAATTAAATGGGCGCGCGAACAAAAGGTCCCATTCTTGGGCATTTGCCTCGGATTCCAAATGGCTGTCTTAGAGTGGGCGAGGAACGTGCTCGGTGTGCACGGTAAGCTCCTAAACTCCTTGCTCTGTTATCTGGTCTTACGACTCCTATTAATTTAGACGCGACGTCGGCGGAGTTCCACCATGAAGCTCTTCATCCTTTTATCGTCTTCATGCCCGAAATCTCGCGCACCTACATGGGAGGGACGATGCGTCTTGGTCTACGCCCAACGGTGTTTCAACCTTCTGCTAACATTGCAGATCCAGAAACGCCTCCCCCAGACTCCCCTGCTCCCGTTATAAACGGCATTCACTCTTCGACATCGACATGGTCGAAAGCACGAAAACTCTACGGCAACGCAGAAAAGGCATGGGAGCGCCATCGTCATCGTTATGAGGTGAACCCTCAAGAAGTCGCGCGGCTCGAGGCATCAGGACTCACTTTTGTGGGAAAAGACGAACGCGGCGAACGCATGCAAATTTTCGAGCTCAAGGACCACCCATACTTTGTGGGGCTCCAACCCCACCCCGAGTTTTGTTCTCGACCATTAAATCCGTCGCCGCCATTCCTTGGATTCATTGCCGCTGCGTGCGGCGACACCGTACTTGAAGAACAGTTGGAAGAACAGTTGAAGAATTTCAAGCCGCCGCATCCGGAGGATGTCATGATCAATGAAGAGGCGTTGAGGGCGCGGACGAGGGAACGTCCCATCAGCAACGGAGGCTCGCCCGTGCGCGAGTTCAGTTAGTTGGTACAAAGACGTATACTCACAAATGTACACGAGTCCCGTAGTCCTGCCTGCACAATGACTGCCCCATCTTTCACGGATTCAGGATGATTACATGTTCGCATACGATCGGTCGAGAATTCAGCATAGTCGATTCGGAGATGACAGTAACGGAAAAACACATTCATCATCAATACCATCTCTTTGGTTTCCTCCGCTTGTCTGCGCCCTCCCAAATTGAGCGGTTCTTGGACTTGGACTTTCCAAGTGCCAAAGGACCGGCAATCTTCAAACCATCGACAAACAAACCCTTTGTCTTGTTCTGAATGCTCAGTTCGTATGCCTCTGTAAACTTTTTCGGAAACCTCGTGATAGCTGGTATCGACACGTTGAAACATTCCAAGGCCCAGGAAGATACACCTCCGAGTACAGCGTTGGGTTGCAGTCGTAATGCAGGCACGAGGGGGAGATAATAACCCAATAGCGATGCGGCCGTAGCCCGGATAAGGGCAGGATCGACCCGGCGCCGTATCTCGTCAACGGCTTCAGAAAACCCAGCAAAGGTCGTCGACGAGGTGAGGGAAGCGAGTTGATCGTCCAGCGTGGGGATCAGGAGTGGCTTGATCGGGAGACTGGTCAGCTGCCAGTCCATGTACTTTGCTTCCATGGGTAACAAGAGCAAGTCTGCGCGCACCCGCGTGTTGGCCTCTTTTCCCCGTTCGAGCGCAAAGGCGTCTGTGCCTCGGGCCATGCGCCCTATTCGGTGGATGTACATAGCTTCATTGCTTGGGATACCGATCTGGATCACCCGCGTTACTCCAGGATAGTCTACCCCTCTTGCACTGACGTCCGAAGTCACCAACACGGTCGGTCTTGCGTTCTTCGTCTTCCCAGCCACCTGAAATGACTTACGAGTCTCCGCTCTTTCCGTCTGCTTCATTTTCGAATGCATCGTCAAAATGTCGGTGGTGTCGCCAGGGAAAACGACTTCCGCCAGCGAACGCAGCAACGTCGAGAACAACTCCGTCATCTGGACGGTGGGACAAAACACGATCGCCTTCGAGCTCGAACCGTGCGTGAGCTGATCGTGCGCCAGGAGTTTCAAGAGGGTCGGTATCTGGTCCGAAGCAGTTGGGCACAGCGTGTGGAATTGTTTAATGTGATCGTGTGTCGCGAGCTCGTTGTCGTTGGGTTCTGCAAGCTTCGTGTGCCCCTCGTCCTCGTCAGCCGCTAGAGTTGGCTCCGATTGAGTAGCATCGATGAACATGTGATTTGGAGACAGGACCCATGATGCAAGCTGCCGGACAGCGCGCGGCATGGTCGCGCTAAAGAGGAAAGTCTGCCGAACGGGAGGTCGCGGAAGGAAGGAAACTATTGCGTCGATATCGTCGCGGAACCCCATGGAAAGTAACGTGTCTGCCTCGTCTAGAATCAACTAGCTTCCTGTCAGTGGCAAGCGAGCGCGCGCGCAGTCGGACCAGAAAGCCTACCATGGGACAGTTTTTGAATCCTTGTCGAAAGTCTGGCTCGTTGGTCAAAAGATCCCTCAACCTCCCAGGGGTCGCAACGACGAGATCCCGGGAGGACTCTGTCCAGTCTTTTATCTGCCGCGCCTTTCCAGCACCGCCGACGAGCAGCTGCACCTCAAAGCGTCTGTGGTGCGTCGTGAGCCTCTGCGCATCACGTGCTATTTGGACGGCCAACTCCCTTGTCGGTGCGAGAACGAGCGGGCCGGCAGAGTGGCGCCGATACACGAGACTGGCACGTCCGGCAACGTCGGGCGAGCCTTCGAGTCCGGCGTTGATGACAGCAAGCTTTCCGTGACGCTTGATGTGGTTCAGTCTCGACTCGATAGCGGGGATGATGTACGCAAAGGTCTTTCCGGTGCCTGTCTTGGCTCGGACAAGGATATCGCGACAATCAGAAACAGGCGGTTTGCAAGTCAAAGGTAGATGAGAAGTTGGAGGGACAATTCCTTCAGGGTCCCAGGGGCGGACGAGGTCAGGTAGGAGGGCAATGACACGCTCCTGAACTGGAGTCATTCTCTCGAGCTGGAGAGGGTGGACTGTAAGTGCTCTGATCGTGTTCCGGCCGACTCGGTTGTTCAGAGCTTTGAACGACGAAAGCTCGTTTTCAGAGTGGCTGTTTTCGACGGCGCTGGTTGCAGCGATGTCTTGCTCGACAGCAATGGTAGAATGCTTTGAGGGAGACACTGTACAAGACGAGGACGCCCGGGCGCTCAGGCGCTGAGTACTGCAACGGGCTTGGATAAACTCGGTGGGCAGAGGACCGCAGGAACTCACAGACGCTTCTTCACGCCAGCGGTAGAACATGCTACACGTCGCACAACCCCGCCGATTGTCCCCGTCGCCAGCACAGTCATGCGCACACACAAAAAGAAGCTTTTCGCAACCCAATCCTTGGGCTTACATACGCAAATTAAAAATTAAAATTAAATTAAAAAAACACATCGCATTGCATTAAGGGGGAATCGAACCCCCGGCGGGTCGATGGCAACGACCCAGGTTACCACTACCCCATTAATGCGTTATAATTTAGGACAAGAAGAGTTACAAGTATGTGCCTTTAGGCTTTGACGGCAGTGCCTCCCCACAAGTAGGACGAATATAGACATAATAAGAAAAATCGGACCCGTGCCCTCAATATTTTCGCCAACTCCAATAACTTATCACATCGCACCTAAAGAGCTGTTTGTGTTTTGTGTGCCAAATGAGGAGTGAGGGGGAGGTCAAAAGAAGACTCCACAATAATCTCTCGTTCCGTTGTACCCAGGCGCCAATGGACACGGCTCAGCTCTGCATGGTTAAGCAGCCACCCAGGGTCAACGTGCGCAGTCGCGGCCAGAGACTTGATGCTCAGCATTGCACGACATGTCGAAACAACCGACAACGCTACAAAGACAATGCTGGTTTGGAAAACATATTGAGCCACCGCGGATCCTAAATCACTAGTTGAACGCACCCTCCAGAAACTGCGACTCCATACACCTATTAGTAGAGTGGTCATTGAAATACTGCATAGTTAGAAAGAGCGACTACTTGCTGGAGTTTGGGAAACATCTGTCATTGTGAGTCCGATCACGAGAAACAAAAGTGACCCTAACACACATTACCTACAAGTCATGTCGGAGAGAAACTGACTCACCTAGTGCGCAAGCGTACATGGCCATTCCCCTGTATAAGTATAAATACCGTGCAGAAAATGTATTCGAGTTTGCGTCACTTACTCCTTCAAAAATCGCCAAAGAAAAGTGTCTCTTTGAAGGTACTTGGGGCTTGTGATGAATCGATAAACTTTAAGCGCAAATAACAAGCTGTGGAGGAAGAGCGATGGAACGTATAGCCATGAAATTAATGGCGTGTGGAAAGCTCCCTTGCCTCGCAAAGGCAATACTTCAGCTCGTACATAATGCCACAAAAATCCCGCAAGTAAACCATTGGCCAATGTAGTCGCAACAAAAGCTTGGACAGCAATTGTCCTGATCGCTGAGGAATGGGAAAATAAATACCACACTCGTGCCGTGATAGCAGCTAAATGGTTTGTAATGAAAATCAGTAAGCATGTATCGTGGAGAGAAATCACCCAACCTTGACAAAAGGCCAACACTATGATTTCAACGATATAGACCACAAGATCACCCTCAACAATGCTTCGCAAGTGATTAGGGGATGGAGAATTCGGATGCGGACGCAGTGCTTACGGCTGAGTAGAGAAAAGATTGTCATCATGACCATAACATCATTTTTAAGGAAGGTGATACTAACTATAAGAGTGGTGCAGTTGACTAGCACGTCATGGTCAGAAAGCTCGCCACGGATTACAAATTATTATCTCACTGAAAATCAAGATTCTGGAAGACAAAAGTGTTAGCAAATCAGCGTCGATAGCCTGAAATTTTCTTACATTACATGTATGCAACCTAGATATCTTATCTGGTCCTATTTTTGAGCAAACAGAAAATTCCTACATGAAGATCACACTTACGCAGAAATACAGAACTCTGGAAAACGTCCATTGACCACTCCAGAAATACTTGACCTATGTCAGCGATGGTGTGTTCATTAAAATAGTGTAAGCACGGTTCAGTGTCGGGACTCACTTCGTTGTCTAGATTAATTGCATGGTCATAAAGTACGAGGGTTGTGGACGCAAGCACTATCCATTGGGATAATTTCACTGCTTTCTCGTACAGCACAACCTCATCCATGATGATGTAGTTGAGATGTGGGTGTCGAGGCAAAGCGAGAAAGACAACTGCCACATTATAAGATGACCATCAAATTTTTTTCCCGGCGGTGGGAATAGAGATGTTGATCGAGATGAGCTATATTCAATTCTGATCGGTGGCCAGCTGGGCTAAAAGAAGCTGATGAGACGGCCGTAATGCTGTCCAAAGATGATCGATAAGTCCTATGCGTGGCGTCCCTACGTGAAGGCGGAGGGCTTGATTAGGGATAGCAACGAGTGCGATGCCATTCTGAGCGACAGGGCTATTCGCTACCCTATCGCCCTGACAGGTTGCGGCCTCTCGAAGCCGCATGGTGCCCCAGCTATGGTTTCCCCGATGCTGTACGTACCCAGAAAATTGCACAGTGGGCACTCGAGGGTCTTGTCAGTCGCCTGTGAAGATTGTGGAACGGCCGAGAACATGAGTCACCCCGCATGGCCACACGCAGGCCTCCAAAGGGCTCTCTACGATCCCTTCGCTCACCATCACGATGCCAAAAACCCAGAAATCATCCGCATCCTCTGGCACACGCAAGAAGAACGCGCGCAAAGCAGCCCAGGCCGCTCAGGGATCCTCACCCGTTCCACCCCCCTCGCCCGTCCCCAAGCAGGCAAAGCCAAAGGGAGGAAAGCACACCAAGCTGTCCAAAAGGGAAGCCAGGGAACAGCGTAAGAAGGTCTACATCCCCCCGACCAAACCGACGCCACCAGTACTCGATCCGCTCGATACCGCTGGCCTCGCTCGTTCGTTGCCGCCAGAACTCGTCGTCGTTCTTAGGGCACTGGGGAAGAAAGATGTCATCACGCGGGGGAAAGCCGTAGAGGAGCTGGCGAGATGGGTCGAGGATGCGATCAAAGAGCAGGCGGATCACGACGAGCCGGGCGCAAAGATAGATGTGGTGGTTGCGATGTTGCCAGTCTGGGTACGCCTGTGCATCAACCTGGTTTTCGGTGCTGCTAACTCCTCTCCAGCTTCACCGGGCACCAGTACTCTTCACCCACCCTGCGCGGCGTCTTCGCCATCTCGCTGCTTCCCTTCATGCTTCCCTTCTCCGTCTCAGCTTAGTGCGCGAGTCTCTTCTCACCTGGTTCAGCGATGTCGCATCCCAGAATGAACTGGAAATATTCTTGGGGACTTGGGCGATGCTCGCACATGACATCGATCGTGGCGTTGCTATCGTCGGATCGAGGACGTGGCTAGACTTTGTCTCTGGCCCAGTCCCAGAAGATGCACATGATGCAGGTCCCCGCTCGTGGCCTAAAGCAAAGATCATTCTTGACCTTGCACTTCTTACTTCCCTTCTCAAGTTTGTTCAGCACACTGTCCTCGACCCGCACGGCCTTCACACAGCATTAAACCCGGTCGCTGCGATACCCCCTGCAGTTTCTCACCATCAAGGCAAAGTCACACATCAAAACAAAGGCGCTGCCCAAGGGAAGAAAGGCGGCCCGACACCACCGAAGAAAAGCGGTCGATATGTTCCACCTCCCTCGGACTCTTTGTCGACCGCTCCTTCGTTGACCGATCAAGTGGCAGGTGATAGCGTCGGCGAAGAGAATGACTTGGACCGAGCTGGGAGGCTAAGGGTAGGCGCTTTGGGGGTCGTAAGATGGGCTCTAGGTATGTACAGACGCCTTACAAGGTTTTAGGTTAACATATTCCATCATTATTCTGTTTTTCATTTTTTTGTGTGCTGTTCGCTTATTGATGATACCAGAACATTGGCCTTCCATTAGTTCTGCATCTACATCCGACCTCTCTATTCTAACATCAATCTTGACATCTCTCGCATTCTGGTCTACTCTTCATCCCGCTACTACTTTCTCCTCTTCAAGCTCGTTAAGCCATCAGTGTTGTCCATTCTCCTTTGCCACGTTTGGTCAAGGTCAACCTCAAGTCAGGCAAGCTGCGTGGGCACTTGTGGGGTCTCTAGTCGGAGTATTTAAAGGTTTGTTTTCGCTATCAATTAAACTAGCGCATTTAAAATGTATGACCGATATTTTCTCGGGCCAGACGGGTTGCCAGAATCACTTATACGGATCTTGAGCACGGTCGTACTGCGTTCTGCTTGGGTCGAAATTGACATCGGGGTGCGTGCAGTATTAGGTGGACCCCTGATGCTGTTCCTCAAAGGTGTGGCTTACATCTGCGTAGTAAAATTGGTATATAGCACTCACGGTATACAGATTATAATTGCGCATGGTCGATTGATGCAGAAAATGCATCAAAGGGTTATAACGACCTTGATGCCAGCATTGAAGGCAGGGAGGTTGATGTCCCTTACTCAGATTCCGAAGCGGATTCAGATTCAATCTCGGAATCTGAAGGGCAGAGTGAAGCTGATGATGATAGCACAGACCGTCCTAGCGAGCCACCCCCCGATGAGCAGCTATTATCAGATGCTTACAAAGAATTTTTGCAATTTCTCGAGCTTGGATGTTCTGGATCTCCTATGGAAAGTTATCCATCAGTATTGCTCGTCTTGGCTGGTATCCCTAAATCGGTATGGCTAGCCTTCGCACTCTATGGATTCTTTAATTATGAGGCATGTTAGATTCTTCCTATTGATCTTCCACCTGCTTCGCATGGAAACGATCAAGGGCCTGGCGTCCACCCTATTTCGCAACTACTTACATCCTTCTGGGCTCCGCTCGATGCAGGACTTCTTGATAGACGAGAAACGGCCTCCTCGTGGCTCAAGGCACTCGCCGAGTGTCTGGTATTAATTGTCAGACGAGGAGTGCATGCCCATGATACTACGAAAAATGAGTCTGAGAATGCGAAAAATCTCATGGCATCCCAGGTATCTCGTATATGGACTGAACTCGTCACGAAGCGACTACGGGTCGGGGAAACCACAGCGGCGGAGATCGTAGCCTGTGCTGCCGACAGAGTCGGGAAATCCGGGGAGTGTGCGTTTTTATTGAACCTATCACCTTTTCGTATACCCATAAAAATATTTTTTAGATCTATTTGATGCACTTTTTGACGCACTTTGTTCGGACATATTTGGTTCTCTTGATACCTCCGATGATACAATTGATCTTGCGCCCACATTCCTTTACGTTTTCGCTTCCACGTTTGCACCTGATACCTATGCAGGTCAGAGGATACGTGGTATAGTGGAAGTTTATACGCGGAAGACCATCGGGACGCTTGAAGCTGCTTTGGGCTCTTCCGACGAAACACTGAGCGAAAACTCGACGAAGAATCTGCTTTCAGCATTCATGAAAATCTTGGATACATTTGGGCCGTCACTTTTTGATGACGAGGATTTCACTTCCCTTACAGACGCCACATTCCTCGCGCATTCCGTAGCACTTTTGAGAATATCGATGCCAGGAGTACTAGCGTATCTTGTGCATCGATCCAGGTCATCTGATCAATTACAAGGCCAGTCCAAGACGCAAACATTCTGGACGGAACTCCTCGGGGCTGTGGCATCTTCATCAACGAAGGTTGCGCTGTCCTTGTTATCCCCCCTGGTCGGCGCCCCACTCCCGGCACATCTCAGAGGAGCGAACTCAAAAATGGACAAACTGGTAGAACACTTGGTAATCGATGCGACACTAGTGGGTGGCCTTGAAGGAAACGGACGAGAGGCCGTTACCAAAGCGCTGAGCA
This sequence comes from Austroboletus rostrupii, assembly GCA_038089255.1. NCBI lineage: Eukaryota > Fungi > Basidiomycota > Agaricomycetes > Boletales > Boletaceae > Austroboletus > Austroboletus rostrupii. The sequence goes on from JBBPKM010000016.1 coordinate 23,358, forward strand.
CCCCAGGTACGGAAAGTTTGCCATAAGTTCATGTCTAGCTTCTGAAATGTCTTCAGGACCATTTATTTCATCCGGTTGCTTGGATACGATTGCTTCGACTCTCTCGAATAGCATAGTTGCTTGCGCAGAGGAAAGAGTAAGGATCGCTGGTGTACCATTTGTTGAGCTGGCCGAGGCCCCAGATCTAACTGAGGTCACTCATGCTGTGAAGCTTTTGAGGATACTAGTCGATTCAGGCTATGAGTTCACAGGAGACGTCGGAGCAAAGCTCTACTCTTCAATATTCTTGCTTGGTTATGTTATTCCCTATCGGTTAGAGGTCTCTAGGGATCGGTGGGTAGAGGACGCGAAGGCGCTATGGAACTCCTGGATCACCAAAGAAAATGACAGGAAACGGGAAATTAGAGACGCCGTTGGCAGTCTCGTGAAGGAGAAACTGAAAAGCGTAGTTGTAGATGAAAAAGCGGATGCAAGGTGGGTACATGACTTCTCTGCCAAGCTTTCTTTCATGCCTATGTTGTCACTAGACCCGAATATATCATCCGATGCATCACACCCTTACCTCCAGGGATCCATATCGACCCTCTGACCGACATTTTCCTGTCGCGTGAAGAATTAGATACTATGTTGGAATCTTCTTCTCTTCCTTCTACGTCTACTTCTCCGAGCTTGGCGCTTCTGGACTCCACGCTCTCAGGCTCTCCCGGGACACCTTTGTTTTCGAATTCAACATGTGTAAAGTACGCACGTACTGTCTCGGCACTACTTGCATACCTCGGCGCTTCACGTACCATCGCACGGTCAAACCTGTGGGCATTGCGTCACATTCTTGTTCTTAGCTTTTACGCCAACGAATATCTCCGTGTGGAGAACGATCGAAACGTGCCGTTTGGTGGTACGAGGGACCACCTTCAGGATGTTGTGGAAAAGGCGAAATCATTCACGACTTATTTGCTTGGCCGTGTAGAGGATGGCATGCATGCCAGAGTTGTGGACGCGCTTATGAATAAGAGTGCCATGACCACCTTCGAAGATGGGAGCTTGTCGTCGTTTGTTGTTGCCGTGGCTCGCTATGCTCAAACACACGACAACGAGAGGGACGCCGCGGTGCTAGGGATCGTACTACAGCACTTGTTTGGCGATGCTACCAAGGATGATGCTGATTTGTGGTTGGCCTTCGCAAGAAGATGCGAGAAGACAGGTCAGCCAATGTCTCTGCTTCTGCGTCATGTTTCCTTGCTAATGCACCTTTTATCTCTGTTAGCTCCCCAGACCGCCATCACTATATTAACTTCCATTACTGCATATGCTCCAGAACCTCCCAAACTTGATAGGTATCGCAACGAATTGGCTGCTTCGCTCGTTGGTGTACGCCCCAGTGCTGCATCCGTCACGGGTCTAGTTACCCTTCGACTGTTAGCTGCCACTGCACCGGATCCCGACTCCGATGTCATCTTTCTTCCACAACAACGCGCGGTGAACGTTATGAAGACATGTCAGGCATGGGTTACTGCCGACGAAGACGATGGTGTGGACGACGACGTGGAGAGTGCCATGACCCTCGTGTTTAGCCATCTAGCTCCGATCTTGCAAAATATCACTGGGTCGCACTGGGACTTTATCTGGGACGTGATCGAGAATAACTTGGAGGTACGACGTGTTTGATTTCAAACGAAAACGGTTGTTGACAAAATGAAGCAGAATTGCTCCTTGGAAGACAGTGCGACGTTGACGACCCTTGGGAGGACATTAAGACTGGTGATCGTCGTCGATGATTTAGCATCGACGAATAAGCCTCTGCGTGCAAACTGGGGTGAAAGGAAATCGACGATATTAAACATTATCAGGGACGTGGTTGTGGTTGACACCAGTGAGTGACCAAGAGTCTCTATAATTCAGGGACTGATGGGACGTAGCTGCACTGTCCTACTCTGAGCCTCGTACTCTATGTCGAGAGTTGGCCTTGTCTATCATACAAGACATGCCATCTACAATGATGAACGAGAAGACTCTACCGAGTGTAAGCGCGTTCTCTATTCTACGCCGAGTTGGGGTTGGGGTTGACGAAAACGTGAAAGATGTGCCACTTGCTACGAGATCAATCTCAGGAAGTCCAGCGGATGGGCTACTGCTTGCTGCAAAGTGCTGCTCGAAAGCGGACAGAACACTACGTAGTCGAGGCGGGTGTTGACACGGAAGACTTGGTGAAGCCAGAGCTGCCATTCGAGCTCCTCGCCATATTACAACAGAGCCTCGGCTCAGGGGAAGTTCTTGATCTGGACGAGCAGTCGGTTCTACACAACAAGGAAGTCTCCGGATACCTGCTTGGATGGATGATCACTTTCGACCTGTTCACTGATGCGGTACGTATACACTTTGAATTGTACTTGAGAACTGGAATGACGACGCCTATGCAGTCGATGAAAGTTCGCTCGAGCTATTTCAACCACTTGCGGAGCCTCGACATTATTTCACAATATTTTATCCCGAACATCTTTGATATTTTGGGCTTGTTCAGTGGCCGGAAGCAGGTATTCAAGTTGGACGTGTGGGCCGTCGACGAATTTTACCTGGAAAGTATGTATGAACCTGTTTTTTTTATCATTTGACAAGGTATCCATCTATCGCGTTAGGTTTCGAATCTGAAAGTCCACTGAGCTTGCGGTTGCTTGCTGCCCACCTCTACCATCGGGCTCTCCTCACGGTACCCGCCCTTATCCGCTCTTGGATCTCGGATTGCACCGACAGACAGCTTCTTACGCGCGTGGTTGATTATACGTCATCATACTTCTCACCCGGTATCATCAAGGCCGAGCTCGCGCACATCCGACAGCCAGATGCCTCGTCCGAGCTCTCGACGACAGAGAATTTGACTGTCAAAGTTTCGCCTTCTTCTAGTGAAGTGGTGGTGTCGTACATGGTGGATGACCAGGCTCTCGAGCTGTCTATCCGGATGCCGAACGATTGGCCTCTGCACAGGCTTGAAGTAAGGGATACCAAGATGGTGGGGGTCTCGGAGGACAAGTGGAGAGCGTGGATACTTGGCATACAGCAAATTGTGTGGCAGCAGGTGAGATTCTATAAGGGTTGGCAAAAAACACGTGCTCATGAGAAAAAAGAATGGTCGCATCGTCGATGGACTGACGTTGTTCAGCAAAAATGTGACGCTCCACTTTTCAGGGCAGGTGGAGTGCGCAATTTGCTATTCGTATGCTTTTTTTTTTCTTTCCTCCTCCTCGGACGGGTACCTATCGGGTTGTATTTTTAGCATCATTAGCGTGATGGACGCGAGTCTGCCTCAGAAACCGTGTAAAACGTGCAGGAATCGGTTCCATGCGAGTTGTCTGTACAAGGCAAGTCCACGTCACGATTGTGTGTATGTTGCACGTGGAACTCAACGTACGATACAGTGGTTCAAGACGAGCCATTCGTCGAGCTGCCCGCTTTGTCGGTCTGATATACTTTAGAGTGACGTGGGTTCGGTCGTGTTCTAATCAAAGGTAGCGTATATGTTAATCTACTAGTTGATGTCTTTACCCTTGGGAATTTGATCACTTTCCGGGGAAATGGGGATCATGGTTTTCCCCCGACGGTCGAAATGGAGATTGTGCGAAGCCGAGGTGTGGCAAAGCCGGATCATGCGGAACTTGACGTTGCGGCTACGTAACAGCACGGAGGTTGACTCTCCAAGTTTGTAGACAGGTCACCGTGCGGGTAAAAAGGCAAAGTCGTGACTCTTGAGATTCAGACCTCTGGGTTCCAGCCACTGTTACTCGCTGAGGCTGTTTTCATTCGCGTTCAAGAAGTCTATGCGATTTATATCGATCGAACATATCCGAGTCCTGCCGCGGGTATCAGGTGGCGAAAAGATTGGGGCCGGTCAAAACCGTCGGGACCATCCGAATCAGTTACATCACGATCGTTATTGAACAACTTTACTGCCCCCGTGCTCGTGTATCAGCAACTGAAGCGTTTCTCGTTGGGCAGTTGTCTTATTCAGTTTCGGTCCCTTTAGCCCCATGGCTAAACACTAGTACGTACGCGGAGCTCGAGCGTTTCCTCTCTTCAGTGTATCATGAACGCATCCCCTCCCGCTTTACAATCGCATGACGAAAAAGCTCTCGAGGACCTCAACGAGGACGAGCTATCGCAGGCCAAGCAGATCGCACTAGAAAACACTGTCTGGAGAAAACTCGACAGACGGATTCTCCCGTTGTGCACCATTTTGTACCTCGTTGCTGGCATAGTATGTGTTCTTTGCAAGCTGTCTCACCATTGTACGCGGTGCTCAGAGCGCGGGAAATGTACAACAGGACAGATCTAACATCGCGAACGCGCGCATCGTAGGTTTGCAGAAATCGCTGGCCATCTCCAATTACCAGGTACGCTCTGGCAGGCGCTCCTGCGTGATCGTTTCCGTCTTATTGCTATCGCCGGCAGTACACCCTCGCTTTGACCTTGACCTATGTGTACGTGTGCGACTCTTGATGCTTGGCGTTGGTTCACCCCGCACCAGCTCCTTTGTAGCGGCGGAGTTTCCATCCACCTTGCTCCTGAAGGTGATTCATGTCACTGTTGATGCATGCGACTAGTCAGATCTTGCGTTGTCAGTACGTAGGCCCCGATCTCATGCTCCCTACGATGGCCGTGCTGTGGGGCATCGTTTCGGCCTCACAAGGTGAGTAACCTGTAACTCGCGCGCCGCTCGCACTTTGCCTCACAGTGGCGTCAAGGGCTGGTCAGCGGCTATCCTGGGTTGTTGGCCTGTCGATTCTTCTTGGGTCTCCTTGAAGGTATGACATGTTGCAGCTGAATCATGGTGATCTCCGTTCATGAGCTTGGCCAGGTGGTCTTCCTCCCGGACTCGTGCTATATCTGTCCTTCTTTTACCCTCGAAAGAAGTTACAGACACGGTATGTGATACGGTATTCCGCTTTTCCGAGAACTGTGTCTAAATCTTGTTTCAACAAGGGTCACGGTCTACTGTGTATTTGCGTTGCTATCGGGCGCCTTTTCTGGTTTGCTGGCAGTTGCCATTGACCATCTAGATGGCAAGGGCGGTAGACCTGGGTGGGCCTGGATATTTATTCTGGTATGTACGACCAAATTTGTTCGTGTTTTTGAGCCTCATGGCTCTTGATAGGAAGGCGCCCTTTCCATCGTCTTTGGCATCATTTCTTTTTTCCTTCTTCCACGTAGTCCCGATAAGGCGTGTTTTCTGACAGAGGAGGAACGTAAATACATTGTGTGCGCCCTGAAAAAGGCTGGTTCTGTATCAGAAGATGAAGTACAGGATGGCTTTCGCTGGAGGGAAGTCGTTAAATCGTTCAGGTCTCCGCATCTATGGCTCCTCTGTCCTATCTTTTTTTTTAGCGGTAAGATGCACATGATTCCAGCGTCACACTGATTACCATGATCCTCTCAGGCATGGTCGTGTTTGGTTTGGCATTGTGAGTTGTGGTTATCGGTAGGTTTGCTCTATTGCTCATATTCATGGCGATAGCTTCGAGCCGACGATCGTTGCTGGCCTCGGATACTCGGGTAATCGGGCTCAGCTCATGAGTGTGCCTCCATTTGTAGTCGCCTCTGCTCGTAAGCGCTCGATAACGTACTCCTCGACGTTCATTCACCCACAAAAAACAAGTGGGGTTCATCTTGGCTGTCATATCGGACCGCTATCAATGCCGCGGACTCATTGTGATCTTCTCCTCGTTTCTGCAACTGATTGGTTTCACCCTATTTTACGGTACGCTGGGGCCACTCAATGGGGAAACAGAACGGAGTGAGCTGACTTGACACACTCAGCGAGCACGTCCAACCATGTACGCTATATATCCCTTTTCTTCTCCGTTTCTGGGTCGTTTTGTGTGCCACCTTCGCTAGCCACGTGGCTGGTGAACAATAGTGCACCGCACGTCCGACGAGCAACCGCAGTGGGGGTCACCTACATGCTGACCGAAATCGGGGCTATTCTAGCCACTTGGCTACTTGGATGGCTGTCTCCCGCACCCGACTACACGGCCGCGACGATCACGTTTATTGCCATGTCTGCTGGCATGATTCTTTTCTCTACGGCCGGTATGATGTATCTGTGGCGAGAAAACCGGAAGAAGGCGGAGAGGAGGCAAGGGATGAGAAAGGAGGACGAGCCGGAAGGCCTCGGAGATCGCAGTGCTTGGTTTATATATAGCCTGTAGATCATGTAATTATATCAAGGGTGGCCGGACGGATGGCTAGGTCTGGTGTGCGGATATGGGGGCCGAGGCACGACCAAGGGTCTCGGACCCAGTGATCGCTAAATGATCAGGAGCCATGATCTGTACGTGTACATTCTCATGGTCATGACGCCGCACAACGGTGGGGCGAAAACTTGGCAAGTTCGCCGGCGCGACGCTCAAGCTGTGCGGATGCCTCGCCGATCTGAATCTGGTATGGCTGGCTCGTACCTGAGCGAGGCTCGGTCCCTTGGCACATATTGTACAGACAAGGCTCCCGTTTTCGTGTGGTTGAGATGGCCAACCCGCGTTCGGTCCGACCATATACGCCCAAGTCTCGAAAAAAAAGATTAAAAAAGGCAAAGACTCCCATGGGCTTCCATTCACTGTGGTAAGTTCATATGGAATCACGGACCGTCGCGTGATCACTGGACTTAATTTAGGGCCCACGGTTAGACCATATGGTCTGGATCAGCAAGATGCACTCGCTGCCAGCCAAACGCGAGGGCTTTCGTGTGGTGTTCAAATAAAGGCCGAACTTTACCAGTGCTGCCACATCAGCTTGCACGACCCGGCAGGCAGCCTCAGGCGACGTCCTCAACGCAGAGTGAACATGCCATGCTCGAGTAGTGTGAGAATGGAGGGCGTCCTCCCAGGCTTGTTCCTGCCATGTCTGACAGCGCTCGGACGGGGTTAGAGAGCGGACCGAGGTAAATCTGGGCGCGTGCCGACTTGTTCGTGGACAGGGCGATGCAGTTTTGCCACATGCAGCGTCTATCAGTGGGATGCATGCCACGGTGGCTCGCTTATCATCCGACGGTCTATGTTCGGATACCTGGTTGTGTTGCCGCAACGTTGAAGCCGACACTCAAATAACCGCGCCATAGCCACCGAAAGTGCGCCTGGCAGACGTGAGTGATCGGGGGCGAAAACCGTACGTATAGACGGGAGATGGTTCTCCCTCCGGCGAGTAGCTCGGCGGGATGAGTCACGCCGATCGGCAGAGAGGGGGCGACCTACATTTAAAGATCCGTCAGCAACGGAGGCTGGGCGCGGGGATCGGAGGTGAATAGGGGCATCGCCATCGCGGAAAGCCGAACAGCAGTGCGACCGAGGCGAGCGTCGCGTTTTTTGCTGTGGGGATGCGTGCGAGGGTGCAAAGAGTCACATGCCCCGCCATATTTCGGGGGGACACATCCGACATCCGAGCTCGTCTTCGGACCATGGACATATTTAAAACCCCTTGCGGAGTGCATGGCCTCCTAACATGGCCTCCTCCGTCTCCTTCGCCCCTGCACCCGCCAGCGTGCTCGCGAAACACGGCGATGCCCGCACGTTCGCGTTTGCCAGGCTCCACGGAACCATCTGTCTCGTCCAACGTGAGTCTCGTCCGGGCTCGGCTGCCGCAGCTCGCTGAAGTGGAGCCCAGTCGCAGGCCAGTCCACGCTCGACCCGTCGGGCACACCTCTGCTCGACATACTCGTCTTCCGTCACGAATTCGTGTCCATCTTCCGCTATTCGCACTCGGCCCGCGTGCATCCCCTCGAGCTCAAGGTGCTCGAGCCCCTCGACGATTATGCCGTCCGCTACGAGCCAGATAACGGCTCTGTTTTTCTTGCCAAAGACCTCATGGCACACCTAAAACGCATATTGGACGCCACTGCCATGTATGACAGGGCTGGAGGGCGCTCCGGCCTGCGAAGACAACGGGGTTAATCATATCTACTTTTTCTACTTTATTTCATTTTCTCGGATCATCTTATTATTCGTCTTACTATGCAATTGTACTTTACTGACATGTGTCCGCTTCTGTGTGTACCATACTAATCATTAGTACGCCTGCACTGCACTCATCATGCATCATAGCCCGTGAGACCCTGGCGGTGACGCTATCCACACATTCACACGGGCAGCTCCGAGCCATCCTCATGTCCGTCCTCCCAAAACACGTTTCCGGATTCACCCCCATCCCAGTCGCCTATGCCCGCTCGACGCACATCCTCTACGCCCGCGCCCACATATCGAAACCGAGAGACGCGCACGCATACCCCGACGGACGAACACTCTTCCTCGTCAACGTCCCCGTCGACGCCACCGACCGCGAAATCGCACTTTTCCTCAAGCCGTGCGGGCCCGTGGAGCGTGTGACGTACCTGTCGGACGCAGCGCGGACGGATGCCCAGCCCGAGGGCGACGAAGACGCATCCGATATGGGCGAAGCCTCGACGTCACAAGCGGCGTCGGACAAGGAACTGCAGCCGCAGCCGATCAGGAAAAAGCGACGGAAAGCGACGGCGACGGCGACTCCCCCGAGCGTCGTGCCCCTCCCGCCCCTCTCGACACGCCCGCTTCGAAAAACAGGCGCCATAGCCCACGTCGTCTTCCTCGACGCCGCATCCCTCGAGAAAGCGCTCGCACCGCCCGGCAAGCCGCGTCCGTGGCCGTCCTCGGAAGAGCCCCGGGGTCTGGCGCACTACGCTGCGCTGTACGACGCGTCCAGGCCGCCGCTCGATCTTGTCAAGGCGCATGCTGACTCGTGGATGGAGCGCTTCGAGTTCGACCTCGCCAAGACGCGGCAGAAGGCGGCGTATCGCAAGGGGGAGCAGATCGTGGACGAGGACGGCTTTATACTCGTGACGAGGGGTGGGGCGTATGGACAGACGCTCGGAGGCGGCGTCGGCGTCGCAAGTAAGACGGTTGAGGAAACGGGCAGGACCCAGGGTCG
>JBBPKM010000017.1:0-10358 GCA_038089255.1 Austroboletus rostrupii
GGCCAGAAGGCCCAGTAGGTGGCCAGAAGGCCCAGATAACAATAGATGGCTTCGGATAGAAGCCCAGTATGCATAGATGATCAGAGAAGGACTTCCAGGAGTTGGGCCTAAAGTCAGATATGGGTATAGGAGGAGACTCTGATCTAATTGTGAGCCAGATCAGGGAGAAGCAGTCAAAGAGGAGCATCAGAGGAGGCTGATGCGACTGAATACAAGGGAGATCTTTAGGAGCATGATCCAGGGAAGATCTGGAGACCTGGAGGCACTTTTAGGAGGACCAGAGGTTGACCTGATGAAAAGAAGATGTGGACTCAGTGAAGAGGACATTTCAGGATGAGATCAGATGATGTCAGGTCGAAGTACAAAGTGTCTGGTAAGCAGGGAAAGCATCTGGAGGATGCCAGATGTGATACAGAATAGGTTGATCAGGTTGTGATTCTAATTCAAGGATAGGAGGAGGCTGGATAGCTCTCAAGGAGCAACTGATGAGGGACATCTAGGGACGACCCAGGAATGGCTCAGAAGAGCCCAGGAGAGGCCTGGAGGATGCCAGGAGCATACAGGGGCGAAGGGATCTCTAGTAGGAGAAGCAGGAGTTGGCTGATCTAGAAAAAAGTGTAGTGGGGCCACTAAAGTAGGGACAAATCGTAACACTCATCAGTTGCTCTCTACAAGCTATCCAACCTCCTCCTATCCTTGGATCAGGATCACAACCTGATCACTCTCTCATGGTTTGCATTCAGCATCCTCTAAGTGCTCTCCCAGTCCTTTGAGCTTCTGGATCTCTTACCTGGCCATCTGTTACACTTGTTCCAGATAGGACGCAAGTGCAGCCTTGGATTAACCAAGTCTGAGCATAGACCATAATTAGCCCCTGTGGAAGGGACTTTGCGAAGGTAGCACAAAGGGAGCGTCCACTCGAAGTAGGACGAAGACTTTGATGCTTGAGATGCTCAACAGAAGAGAACATTGAGGAGCAAAGCAAACTTGGTATTTACCAAGGAGAACTAAACTAAAGTACACGGTACTCTACGCTTGACTATTATAGGTATAGTCGCAGAGCACAGACCACAAGACAAAAAGGAAAACATAGGCGACACTAGGCTATCACATGAGTAAGAGCCGTAGTTGGATTGTAATACAGATGACATGATGGGGAAATCCTGCGACGGCAGGAATGATGCCGAAGTAGTCCGTTAGAGGCAATCGCAAAGGAAAAAGAAGGATCAGTCTGTAAGTAAAAAGAATCGTAACACTACCCCCGTGTTAATGTTCTAGCTCCAGTGCCGAACTTTTCTAATTAAGGCCTTGGTCTGAGCCACACAGGGACCCAGTCATATTGGTGTAGGCTGTATCATCGAGCTGATTGTCGATGGGGGAGGGTGACCGGCCACCTGTTCGTTGTACTGGAGGAGGAGGACTCCGGTGAGTTGAATAGGGGTAGGGGTGTGAACGTGTAGTACCCCATGCACGGGGGGCGGCGGTACGAATCCGATTGGTTGTGACAGGCAATCAGTCATTAGTGGAGGCTTGGTTGGAAGGGGCATGAATGGACTGAAAGGACTGCTGAGATTGCTGGGAGGAGGACGAAGAGGAGGATGATTGGCGGGGTGGCATAGGACGATGGAGGGGACATTAGTTGGTGTGGTGGCCAGGTGCCCAAAGGATGCATGTGGGGCACTGATAGCTTTCACAATTGACTTGCACGTGGTTCAACCTGTGACACGAGTAACATGCTTGATTATAACAAGGGTGGTCGCTGGGAAGGGGGTTCCTGCCATTATCGCCGGTCCACCAAGCATCCACTCTGTGGGCGTACATCTCTTCTTTGGTGTCGAGGGTGCGTGATGATGCGGAGGGTGTAGACGGAGTGTCAGAGAGACGTGCCTCTAGCGAGGGCTTTTCATACAAGCTTTGACTGTACCTGTTGATATCTAGATAAAAACTCGTAAACTCCAACTTGTGCATTGCTGTTACTAATTGGTTCTTCTGGGCGGTGTAGATTTGCATCAACCGTTGGCCGTTGGCTTGTGTGGCATGAGTCTGTAAGAGTCGATTTCCCATGGCTGCCAGGGACGATGTTTGGAGGAACGCCATGTAGAGGGCATGGACAGCAGACCCGGGCTCAACATGAGCATCAATTGCTTTTGCGAAGCGGGAGTCGTTAAGGATTTGGTCGTACGTGATGGAGCAGATGACTCCTTGGAGGGGGTTTTTCCATCGATGGGCTTCTCGAGGCACGGCTACTGAGAGTGGTCCTGCTGCGACACGTACAGGGGAAGGGGACCAGGATTGCCAGGCATGAGGACCCCATGCTTCCGTAGTTACAGGTGGACGTGGTAGAGGTTGCAGGGAGGCGTTAGCAAGTTCACAGGCGAGGGTTTCTATGGCTTCAGTAGTTACGATGGGTGTCGGGGGACAGGTAGACGATGGAGAGGGGGCTGCTGAGTGGGTGAGGTCAAAGGGTGAGGAAATGGAGATGGTGGAGGCGGTAGTGGACATGATGGTTTCAAGAGTCCTGCTGGCCTACTTCCTCCTAGTTTGTTGATTTTTATAATCCCTCAAGAGGGTCTGTGCATTGCCGAGGTCGGATTCAGCGACCCAGGAGTCCTCTTCAGGTAGGTACCCTTTCCATCGGATTAGATATGACCTTGCCGTCAGGCGTTCACGATGGCGCAATATCTTCTCTATTTTGTATTCTTCTTCTCCTGCGATCAGGTTAGGAGGGGGCGACGGGTAGTTCCGGCCATAGGTTTTGGTTTCCATATACCGAGATAGGAGGGACACATGGAACACGTCATGGATCTTCCATGTTTTTGGAAGTCGGAGGCGATAAGTTATCGGTGATAGTACCTGCATGATAACGAATGGGCCTTCCCTCTTTGCAGCAAATTTTGGGTCTGTGATGTTTCGACATAAGTTTCGTGCTTCCAGCCACACCTTTTCTCCTGTTTTGAACGGGGTGAATTTCTGACGTGTTCGTTTAATCATGGTTTGTCACGCTAGTTTGTGGGCGGCCACTGCCTCATTTCTTTCCTGCGTTAGTTTCATAAGGCGTTCCTGTACCGCTAGGAGATTCATTGGTGATATGACGGAGGAGAGTGCCGTAGGTTCATAGCCCATGCAAAGATAGAACAGCGACTTTCCTGTTGTAGAGTGGGGGCAGTGATTATGGACAAACTCTGCCATGGTGAGGTGTTCTGTCCACTCCATTGGGTGATCGCCACAGACAATGCGTAAGTAGGTTTCTATTTCCTGGTTTACCCATTCCGTCTCTTTGTCGGTCTGTGGCAATAGTGAACAGTTTGGTTGTATCTGGCATACGGAGGACAGGTTGCAAGGTAAAAATGTCTTTCATCTGCTGGAATGCCTCTGTGCATTTCAGAGTCCAGGCCCAGGAATGGTCCTTTTTGGTGAGATTGAGGAGTGGGTGAGCGATGGTAGAATAACCGGGTACGAAGCGGTGATAAAAGTTGGCAAAGCTGAGGAAGGAACGCACCTCCTTCAGCTTATTAGGAGTTGGCCATGATGCGATATCCTCGAGTTTCACTGGATCCATTGCCAGGAAACCTGGTTTAATGATCATTCCTAGGTATTCCACTGATTCGGAGTTGAATAGGCATTTAGGCAGGCAAAGCCGGAGATTGAGTTCGCGCATGTGTTGAAGAACTCGTCAGGTAGTTTCATCATGCTCTGCCTGTGTTGCGGAGAAGATAAGGATATCGTCCATATAGATGATGATCCTCCCTTCGGCGATAAGATCTCGGAATTCCTTGTTCATAAATCATTGAAAAGTGGCTGGGGCATTCTTGGGTCCGAAGGGCATTACGACTGGTTCAAAGAGCCCTCAGTGAGTGATGAATGCTGCCTTCCATTGATCCCCTTTCTTAATTTGGATATTGTTGTAACCCCAGCAAACATCGAACTTTGTGAAGATTTTTGCTCCTTTGAGCTTGTCAAGAAGGTCCGATATGAGTGGCAGGGGATAGGCGTCACGAATCGTATGGTTGTTGAGATACCGGTAGTCCTGTACTGGTTGTAATTTTCCATCCTTTTTTTTGACAAAGAAGAATGGAGCCGCTTGAGGGGAAGTGGATGGGCAGATCTTTCCTGATGCGAGGTTTTCGTCTAGGAAGGTGTCCTGTGCCGCTCGTTCTTTGGTGGTTAAGGGGTATAATTTGCCGATTTTTGGTACAAAGGTGTCGGCTAAGTTTATTTCGTGGTCGCAGTCTCTGAATGGGGGCAACGGTGTATCTTCATCAGAGAAGATGTCGGCGTACATGGTGTACTGCACTGGTAGTTTTACCTCCTCCTTCTTGGCATTGATCGCAAGGTCCGTTGACATTGTAAGGGCTGCACATGTAAGGGCTGGGTTGGGCATAAACCTTTGCCCGGCCAGAACGGTTTGCGATAGCGTGCAGAGTGGCCAGAGATGCGCCATATCTCTGGTGAGACATATAGTACTGCACCAGACGTCATCTTCCATGTGATTCAGGTAGCCGAAGAGGTGTTCGTCCACCAGGATGTCTACCTTGATATGTTGGGCGGAAGCAGGCTCACGACTTGGATGTCTTAAGTCATACAGCTTTGCTTTTCATTGTTTTTCCTGTTCGTGGGCTGCTACGAGGTCTGCTGATTGATCAGACTCCTCCAGGATTCATAGCATCTTCTTCTTCCAGTCTATCTCCAGGCTTGTAGCAGTGAGCCAGGGGAAGCTGAGGATCATAGTTTCTTTTCCACAGTTCATTAGATAGAACTCTGTAGATCGTACGTAGCTGTTGACATTGATAAACAGAGTGGTTTTGAACTAGATGGTCCCACTCATGTTGACGGAGGCATCGACATTTCGTATAGTGACTGGGCGGTCTAAGTGAATTCTTGGTAGTCCGTGTGATCGGGCAAACTCCCAATCAATACAGGATACCTGAGCTCCTGAATCTATAAGGGCAGTGGTTGCGATGGCTTTGATGTTCATGTTGATGGGCATCATTATTTGAACAGGGATTCTCATTGCCTTCATCGATACTGGTACAGTGTTACATGACACATCTATAAGGGGAGATATGTGCATAGCGGATGTTCTCCCATTTAAAAACCCAGATGGATTTTTCTGATTGTTTCATCGTCTTGCATTTCTGCAATGCTAGCTTTTGTTTCTTCTTCGACTTTTTGTATGGTATGCAGGGGGGGCATTCCCCGCGACTGCATATTGTTAGGACAAGTGCGAATTGAGTGTCCCTTCTTTCAACACAGGAAGCATAGCCCTTCTTTTTGGCATTTCTCATGCTCCTCCGGTGTAAGCCTTCGGATAGTCACCGCGTCTACATCCATAGCATTTGGGTCGCGTGTGGGAGTGTTGTGTGTGGGGAAAGACGGGGTGAATGTGGTAGCTTGCCTATTCCTTTCACGAGCAATGACAAGTGCCTGTTCTTCTACTCCTGCGAAGTGGACTGCTTTCACGTACCAGTTGGTTATTTTATCTGGTACTTTCTCCATAGAGTAGATGCGCCACATGAGGGGTTTGGGAATACCACTTGCGAAATAGTTGATGAGCACCTGATTATCTGTAATACCCATAAGGGCTACTTTGCTTTGGAACATTGCGATATACTTTTGGAGGCCTGGGTTATATCCTCCCCGCTGATTTACTGATAGGCATTCTTGGGCAAGCCAAGCCAGTAAATCTCCTTTAATGTCCGCATTTTCAAATGTGGCATGAAATGCCATTTCGAAATCAGCCCAGGCCCCTAAATCAAAGGTGCCGGCTGTAAGTTTGGATTCTCTGAACATATCGGCCCAAGTAACCACCATTCCTTTCTTCATAAACGAGAGCACGTAGGTGATCTGTTTGTTTGGCAAGTCATAGATTTTATCATTGACAGCCAAATATAGCTGGACCAACCAAATCCAGGGCAAAGCCCGGGCGTAGGATCCATTGAACTCTTCTGGAGTTCCGAGGCGTAGTTCTGTTGGTTTTACAGGGTCAGTGGTGGTGTTCGACATTGCGGGTGCTGTAACGTTTGGCATAGGGTTCACAGCAGTGACATTTGGTGGCAGGAACAAAAATATTCTTCCTGCGTGTGGTTGTGGTGTTGGACTTGGCAGGGTCACAGTGCACGGTATAACAAGAGAGCTACTGAGTTGCTGCTCAAGTTCTCGTAGACCGAGTGTTTTGGTATCAATAGGCTTGTCGGGATCAGTTGGTACTTCTCCCAAGGATTCGGATGTTGTAGAGGGTGCAGGGGATTCCTGCCGATTCTGCCAACCAGAAAAGCGATTAAATGATATGGTGGGCAAGCTAGATAATACTAGTCGCGACGAAGGAGTTTAGTTCTTTTGTTACACTTGTTCCGGGTAGAACGCAAGTGCAGCCTCAGATTAACCAAGTCCGAGCATAGACCGTAATTAGCCCCTGTGGAAGGGACTTCGCAAAGGTAGCACAAAGGGAGCATCCACTTGAAGTAGGATGAAGACTTTGATGCTCGAGATGTTCAATGGAAGAGAACATTGAGGAGCAAAGCAAACTTGGTATTTACCAAGGAGAACTAAACTAAAGTACACAGTACTCTACACTCGACTATTATAGGTATAGTCGCAGAGCACAGACCACGAGACAAAAAGGAAAACATAGGCGACACTGGGCTATCACATGAGTAAGAGCCACAGTTGGATCGTAATACAGATGACATGATGGGGGAATCCTGCGATGGCAGGAACGATGCCGAAGTAGTCTGTTAGAGGCAATCACGAAGGAAAAAGAAGGATCAGTCCGTAAGTAAAAAGAATTGTAACACCATCCCTGATCTCCCTGGATCATGTCCTTTTCATTGAGTCCACATGGTCTCCTTATCTAGTCATCTATCTGGCCTCCTAGAAGTGCTCCCAGGTCTCTAGATCTCTCCTGGAACTTGCTCATAAAGATATCCCTTGTATCCAGTTGCATCAGCCTCCTCTGATGCTCCTCCTTGACCGCTTCTCCCTGATCTGGCTCACAATTAGATCAGAGTCTCCTCCTGGTACCCTGTCTGACTTCAGGCCCAACTCCTGCAGTCCTCCTTGTCTATCTGTGCCTACTGGACCTCTATCCGATCCACCCACAGTCACCTGGGCCACCTGGCCACATCCAGACCGCTTATCCCTTAACAAAGGATCAAGCCTTCCAGATCACATCTGATCTCCATCAGATGTTCACCAGAACCCCTGGCTCTCCTGCCAGCATCCAGACAAGTCCCTAACACCTCTGTGTGTCCTTGGGCATATCCTGATGCGTCCTCTTCATTGAGATCACGCTTTATCTGATCATCCTAGAACTTCCAGATCATCTCCTGATCCTGGATCCAACCAGAACCTCTTGATCTCTTCAAAGGCATCAAGAACAACTGTCCTTCGTCGCTCCAGGCATTCCCCTGGATGCTCCTCAGTCCTCTCCGGTTCCCCTTGCCGCCTCAAGGCTCTCTGATCTATATCTGGTACCTTCCAAATATGTCTCCTCCTGGTACCTGACACATATGGCCATCTGCCATGTGTTCTACTTGATCCCATCACTTCTAGACTGTGTCTAGGAATTTTCGGAACCTGCTCCGACCCATCAGGACCCTTCCTGATGTGTCTCCGCTTTCCTGCCATCCAGATCTCCTCCTGCTCCTAGATCTTCTCCTAGCTCTCTGGATCACTCCTGGCACTCTCAGTGGGGTCCCCACTTGTTCCCCAGCTCTCTCCGACCATCCTGCACTCACTCCTGTCACTGCCTCATCAACAGTCACAGAACCCCACCAAGTATTCACTGATTGATCATCAGTCCTCCTCCTGACCTCCTGATTCTTATCCATATGATCAGGAACTCCTTGCTGCTCATCTGGCTTATCAGCCAATGATTACCCTTTCCCCTGGACATCTCCTGATGATGCTATATGCGCTTCCTGTGCCCTTTCTCTCACAGGAATTCCAGTCTTGCCTCATGGCTTCCTAGATCTCCAACAAATCTTATCCTTGTCACATCTGATCCTTTTCAGATGTTCCTCCGGACCTTTGTGCATCTTTATGATTCCTTTCTAGTCTTCTGACTACGCTTGCTCCAACAGCAAGTCCTCTTCCAGATTCATCACACCCTTTGGGTGTTCTTCATCTGTTTCCTCCTATTTCCTTGATCTATCTGTTTCCCTTTGATCTCCTATATCACAGACATTCTCCTTCGCCCTTTGATCTCCCTGTCATCCCTTATATGGGTGTATTCATAGCTGAGTTCCCTTTCTCAGCCTTTCCCCTTGATTATTGCTTTTCCTCCTATCTGCCTCATGGCTATATATCTAGATCTCTTCTTATCTTGCTTCCTTGATCCGATTCCCTTTACCCTGATCTTTTATCTGACTCACCTCTGTACTATTCTTGATATCTATGACTCATTTCTTATCTTGGACACTTCCTTTTTTAGATCTCTCTCTAGTATATAAACTCTAGACACTCAACCATGTATCCTAGCTTGATTCTCCCTATCCTACTTCTGATCTAATGAATCCCCATCCGATTCCCCTTGATCCATAAACCAAGGCCTGACCTTCAGCCTCTGGTATCTTGCTCCCTGAGGATGTCTCCAACACCTCTTGTAACCTGGTCCTCCTGGCATAGCCATATGGTATGCATACCTAATGAGTTCTTCATTGAACTCCATCCCTTTGACCTCAGATCCCATTCATGCATGTATGCTGATGGGATATCCAGTCTTTCCTTGAATTGCCCTAAAGGTCAAGTCTCTGTAGGGCTGCACTCTACCCTACACAGGGTGAAGTGTAACAAGGGTGGTGCCCTTTTTCATAAAGGATAAGGCATATGCAATTTGTTTGTTGGGCATGTCATATAGTTTGTCATTGATGGCAAGGTAAAGTTGAACAGAGCAGAGCCATGAAAGGGCACAGGAATAGGATCCATCAAAGTCATTAGGGGTCCCAAGATGGAGATCTGTTGGTTTTGGGGCAGCGGTGTTGGACATAGTGGATATAGGAGATGCTGGTAGTACTGGTGGCAGAGGAAAGAAGATTCTTTCAGTTTGAGGTTGTGGAGTAGGACTAGGTGGAGTAGGGATCTGAGGAATTACCAGGGATCATTCAAGTTGTGCCATAAGTTCCTGGGTGTCTTGGTTTTTCTAGATGTGGGGTTCGTCAGGATCTGTTGGGATTTCTTCCGATGAGTTGGAAGCAGTTAAAGGTGCTGGGGAGTCTTGGCAATGTCGCCAGCCAGAGTATCGGTTCAGGTGAATATTTGGCAATCTAGAACAATGCTAGTTGCAATGGATAGAGCTTAGTTCTTTTGTTATACTTCGACCAGATAGGTAGGAGCATAGCTCTTGTGGAGCAAGAACCAAGTTGTTGAGATACCCTTGGGTTAAGGATTCAAGATAATTCAAGATAGTGTCCACTCAACAGTAGAACAAAGACTGGTTAACTAGGAGACCAGACAAAAGAGAGTGCCTGGGAGCTAGCACAAAGAGAAGATGTATTTGGAGGAATACAAGGGAGAATTAAGCTAAAGTACAGAGTACCTATTGAAAAGTTTATATATATAAGAAGGAACTCAAGGGCAAGCTTGTATAGTACAAAAGAGGAAGCCACAGTAAGCGTACATGACTAAGCACTGACTGATGTATTGGTCAGTGAGGAGCAATGAGTCAGAAGAAATGAGTAAGCATAAAGGAACCAGAGTACTGGTACAATAGTCACAAGAATATATGAGTGACTATTGTGAAAAGAAATATAAGTCCAAATACAGACATAACAAGAGAAAGAAATAAGGAACTAAGGTTGAATTATAACAGATATTGTCCATATAGATAATGATATGTCCTTCTGTGATGAGATCTCAGAATTCTTTGTTCATGAAGTGCTGAAAAGTAGCTGGCACATTCTTAGATCCAAAGGGCATAATAACAGGTTCAAATAGTCCACAATGAGTGATGAAGGCAGCTTTCCATTGATGCCCTTCTTTGATTCAAATATTGTTGTAGCCCCATCAAACATCAAACTTTGTGAAGATCTTGGCATTTTTTAATTTGTCAAGGAGGTTGGAGATGAGAGGAAGTAGGTAGGTGTCACAGATAGTATATTCATTGAGGTATCAGTAATCTTGCACAGGGTGAAGTTTTCCATCCTTTTTTTTACAAAGAAGAATGGTGCTATTTGGAAGGATATAGAAGGATGAATCTTGCCAGATTTAAGGTTTTTGTCGAGGAATTCATCTTGTGCCTTTCTTTCATCAGCAGTAAGAGGATAGAGCTTTCCAATTTTTGGTACAAAAGATTCCATGAGATTGATCCCATGGTCACAATCTCTAGAGGGAGGAGGCGGAGTATGGTCATCCGAAAAAAT